>JAHDVE020003829.1:0-44802 GCA_022606495.2 Halesus radiatus | reverse complement strand
TAATCACGTGCAATTGGTAAATGCTATGATGTCGAATAATAAAGTAATCCATGATTAACCTTGCAATCCGCAAATATGCCTAGATTTGTATTGAAAAATAAGAATTTATTATTACTCAGAATTGGTTTTATCACATTATTTGTCACGTTCCTAAAGGAATAAACTTAAATTCTATCCATCATCAGCTCTAACAGCTTACAGGCGCTAAGAATAAAAACATATCTTTACAATGCCTAAAATTTCATGTATTAATGAAAATAGTGACACAATTAATATTATTCCTCAATTCATGATTGCAATATAAACTAATCTCTTTGTTACAATCTATTCCAGCGATATACAAAAGAAGAATCGTCGATTCAAGCGGCGGAATTATCGTCGGATCTGACCCAAAACATTCAAGGAAAGGCGAATCAGACCCGATCCCACAGCTGAGACGAGATGATTGCCTTCTAACACGTAAATGTTAAAAAAAGTAAAATTTTTTAATTAATAACTTCATAGTGAAAATCAAGGTTTCATTATTTTTTTTTTAGAGTATTATTTACAAAATAATGTTACAATTTATTTTGTTTCAAAAGTGTTACAATTCAAAGGTGTTCCGTAAAAGCATACAATGCAACGCAAATAATGTTACAATTTATTTTGTTTCAAAAGTGTTACAATTCAAATGTGTTCCATAAAAGCATACAATGCAACGCAAATAATGTTACAATTATTTTGTTCCAACTTTCAAAATTTCAAATAATTTTAGAATCCATTTGTTTGAACATAAGTTTCTTTCAAACTTTTCATTATTTTCTATGAAAAGATTTTAACCGTTTTACATTTCTTACAACCTTTTGAGATTTTAAATTTTTAAATTGATATATGGATTACAGATTTTAAAATGCAATTATTCTAACATACATCCTAACCTTGACAAATTTAAATATTATCTTGCCATATTTGCCATACTTTTTGCCATATTTAATGCATAAAACTCTGACGGAATTATGTAATGACCACTCGTGAAGAAAAACCCAACGAAGAATCAAGTACAGCAAATCTCATCGTAATTCCAAAAGAAGACATCGGCAAATTGAAGATGGAAGAACACAATGCACCGACGTCAGACGTTCAGCAGGTTTCTGTACGTTTACCACCCTGTTGGCGGTCCAACATCACTCTTTGGTTCGCTCAGGCGGAGGCTCAGTTCGTTAATTCACGGATAAAGGAAGATTTTACTAAATACAACATCATAATTGCTGCACTCGACCAAGATACCCTACAGTGCGTTAGTGACATCGTAACAAATCCTCCCGTACAAGAAAAATACGTACGTATCAAAACGGCACTCATCGAACGACTACAGGACTCGGAAGAAAAACGCCTTACTCGACTCCTCACTGGCATCCAGTTAGAAGACAGGAAACCAATAGGTCTACTCCGACATATGATGGAGTTGGCTGGACCGTCTTTAGCAAAGAGTGCAATCGTAAAAACATTATGGCTGCAGCGACTTCCGCAACATATCCAAGCGATCCTATCCGCGCTGCCAGACAACGACCTCAATCAACTTGCTTCTGCGGCAGATAAAATAGTCGACGCCTATAATTCGAACGAATGTGCTGCAGTCGAAAGAAACGAAAGGCCAGGATCCTCAAGACAGGAAGACAACTCGGTACTGCTGGACCTTCAAAAACAAGTACTCCAGCTCACCTTGGAATTGAAGCAACTGAAGGCATCGCAGGTCAATCCACAACCTGATTTCCACAGACGGGGTAGGCAGAATTTTCAAAATCATCATTATCAATCCCCAGCAAGACAAAATCCTCCAAGACGTTCAAGATCAGGATCACAGGGGAGATCTCCGAACAGAAATCCCAATGGATATTGCCATTGGCATAATAAATTTGGAAAAAAGCATACAGATGCTACAAGCCATGCTCCTTTCCCAAAAATACACAGGGAAACGACAAGCGGAATTCCACAGTAGAGACATGTGAGAGTCCTACAAACACTTGTCGTCTCTTTATATTTGACTGTGAAACACGTCAAAAATTTCTTGTAGACACCGGCGCTGATGTATCCGTCATTCCTAGACATTCCATCCAGAACAGGAAGTTTGTCACTTCTGATAACTGCCCAACTACTTTATACAGCGCAAACGATACTAAAATCAAAACTTACGGCACAAAAATTCTAGATTTGAACCTTGGCCTACGCAGAACCATGAAGTGGAGATTTATAGTTGCAGATGTATCAAGAGCTATACTCGGAGCCGATTTCCTGCACAACTTCAACCTTACAGTTAATCTAAAAAAGGCTGTAATATCAGACCAGTCCACCGGATTATACATCAACGGCACGACGTACAAAGGAATATCCACGGGAATCTCAACGATTTCAGATACTTCGAAGTACCGGGATATTCTTAACAAGTATCCAAGTCTGACGCGCCCGACCATGAATACTAACGAAACCAAGAAACATACGGTGACTCATTTTATCGAAACCAGAGGCCCTCCTGTGACTGAACGTGCACGCAGGTTGGCACCAGCCCTACTAGAAGCAGCCAAACGTGAATTTAAATTTTTAATCGAACAAGGTATATGCAGACCTTCCAAGAGCAACTGGGCCAGTCCATTGCACATGGTGAAGAAACCCAATGGAGAATGGCGCCCTTGTGGGGGACTATAGACGCCTAAACGCGAAAACAATACCGGACAAATATCCAATTCCCCAGCTCCACGACTTTGCCCACAAACTATCTAAGGCAAAGATTTTTTCAACTATAGACTTGGCGCGGGCGTACCACCAGATACCCGTAGAACCAGATGATATCCCAAAAACGGCCATCATCACACCGCTTGGATTATATGAATTTACGTCTATGCAATTTGGTTTATCCAACGCAGCACAAAGTTTCCAGCGTTTTATGCACGCTATCACCAGAGATCTAGATTTTTGCTTTGTGTACCTGGATGACATATTGATCGCTTCAGCAAATGAAGAAGAACACCAGAGGCATTTAAACACATTGTTAAAACGTCTAGCTGACAACGGACTAGTTATTAACATGCAAAAATGTAAATTTGGTGAAACTACTGTGAACTTTCTGGGGCATACTATTAATCAAACGGGCATGACTCCCATCAAAGAAAAAGTTAAAGCTATAACAGAATTTCCGCTACCTAAAACTGCGAAAGGTCTACGTCGCTTTTTAGGTATGTTAAACTACTACCGAAAGTTCCTACCTAAAGCTATCGAAACTCAAGCTAAGTTGTTCGAGTGCATCGCTGGATACAAGAAAAACGATAAGAGAACACTTACATGGAACGTTGAATTAACGAAGGCTTTCAATGACTGTAAAAATCACCTAGCTAATGCCGCGCTGCTAGCTCACCCGAAGTCCGACGCGAAGATCGCTATAATGGTAGACGCTAGTGACATAGCAATTGGAGCGTCTTTACAACAGTCCAACGGCGACACATGGGAACCACTTGGATTTTTTTCTAAAAAATTCACACCAGCTCAGCGGAATTACAGTACGTTCGACCGCGAACTAACAGGTGTATATGAAGCCGTGAAGTACTTTCGCAACAACGTCGAAGGACGTAATTTTATATTGTACACGGATCACAAGCCAATCACCTTTGCCTTTAGCAAGAAACGAGCCTCTAGCTCTCCACGTCAAGAAAGACAGTTGGATTACATTGCACAGTTTTCAACTGATATTAGGCACATCTCTGGACTCCAAAATATAGTCGCTGACACCCTATCTCGCATTGAAGAGATAAACTGTCCTACTACAATTGACTATGGGAAGATGGCAGAAGCGCAGTGTCAAAACGACGAATGTATTAAGGCAAAAGATGACACCGGCATCTCCCTGCGTCAAATGGTGATACCCGGCACTGACAGATCACTATGGTGTGACATATCAACTGGCCATGTCAGACCTTTTGTTCCAGCTTCCATGCGAACAGAGGTAATTAGAAGTATTCACAATGTCTGTCACCCAGGCATTCAAGGGACAACGAAGACAATAAAGTTGAGGTTTGTTTGGCCCAACATGGCGAAAGATATAAAAAACTTCGTAAAACAATGTATCCCTTGCCAGAAAGCGAAAGTCACACAACATACGGCAGCTCCACTGTCGACATACGTTTTACCAGAAGACCGCTTCCGCAATCTTCATATTGATTTAGTTGGCCCTCTTACAGCATGCAACGGTTACCAATACCTGTTGACGATGATCGACAGATTCACCCGCTGGCCTGAAGCTGTACCACTCAAGGACATGTCTGCTGAAACAGTAGCAACCGCACTGATGAACCACTGGATAACTCGTCACGGTACCCCGGAGACGATTACTACAGACCAGGGACGTCAGTTCGAGAGCTTCTTATTTAAGAAGCTAACAGATAAATTTGGGATCAAATATACAAGAACCACCGCTTATCACCCACAGGCCAATGGCTTAATAGAGAGATGGCATCGTACTCTGAAAGCCTCTCTTATGGCAAGCGGCAAGCCGAACTGGTTGGAAAATCTCCCACTAATTCTGCTCGGATTGAGATCCACAGTTCGTGAAGACCTAAAATGTTCCCCTGCTGAACTCACGTACGGTAGAACATTGAGACTGCCTAGCGATTTCTTCACCGAAACGCCTAGAGAAGATCCTGATACATACGTCGGTCGCTTGCAGAGGAAATTTTAAAATATAAAGCCAACACCTGCCAGCGCTCATGGATCAAGAAAGTGCTTTGTGCATAAAGACTTAGCTCAAACTACCCACGTCTTTCTCAGAACAGACGGTGGAAGAAAACCCCTTCAAAACCCTTATGAAGGCCCCTACAAGGTAGAAGAACGCGATGAGAAGACATTCGTCATCAGCATAAAAGGAAAGCCTAAACGTGTCCCCATAGACCGACTGAAACCTGCTTTCATACCTGTAGAAGACAACGTGCCAGCTTACGCATCTGTCCAGGAACCACTCCCAGAAATCAAGAGAACAAGATCTGGTCGCAGAGTACATTTTCCCGACAGATACCTGTCGTAATGCAATTAAATTGGCAAATTAAATTAATTATTTTCTTTCTACAAAAAACCATATTAATCTCAAAGAGGTTACAAGAAATAAAAAAAAATAATGCCTAAATAACATATTCAAGACATAGCTAACCATGTATATTTTTTTAAAGTTACTGATACTAAAGTCTACAATTTTTGTATAAATTTTGAACTCTAGTGCTGTTGTTATACAATTTTTATTTTCAAAACATAGCGCAGAAACACTATGTAGAAAGAAATGCATCTCGGTCATCGACGAGATGAACCGTTGTAATATTGAAAAGTTTTTCATCTTTAAAAACATGTTCACCATGTAACTAGTTGTAAGAAAACGAAATGGTAAAGTAAACAAACCATTCAACTAGCTATAGTAATTTAAACATTACACAATATCTTACACTAAATATAGAAAATGTATCATATATAAATATAATAGCATAAAATATCTGTTACCTAAAGAACATGATAACATGTGTTATGCTGACCATATAATCAACATAACACATGTTAAAAGGTTATTACTAAAATTATTGTTTACTGATATATTCATCATCTTACCGAAGCATAGGTAAGCAATCGTACAAAATATACTCTTGTTCGTTCATGAAAAATGATAATACTATACAACCACAATAACGATAAGTTAGAAATAAACACTCAAAATAAGACTCAAATTTCATGAACACAACTTTATATTTTTGTGATAAGCATAAATTAAAAACATTTAGATTTTAAGCTTAAGTTTAATAATAATTTTCTTTTATTCCAGTGATAGGGAAATCACTTTGTTGAATAATATAAAAAAATCCTGTATTATACTTACCATATATATATATGTAGATTTTAATCAAGCTTAAGTTGTCTGAAATAACGACTTGTATTTAATCGTAAGTCACTTGACTCCTTTATTTACTAAAGCAAAATGTTTATTTAGGAGGTAGCTTAAGTATTTATTATTTATACTATTAATACAATTTAAGATGACTTTTAAAGTGATGTTATATATTTAAAATAAGTCTTAAAGATAAAATGTCGAATGTAATTATTTTTAGTTTATTTACAATAGGCAAATGCAACACAATTATCTTTGACTTATATTAATCAACAATAAGCAAGTTGGAGTATATACTTATTGATCTACATCAAAGATAATTGTGAGAATATGTATTAGTATTACATCCATACTTTAAGATTATGTAATTTTAAGTCGTTTAAGAAACTGGGCGGAAGGTATGTAATATGCAAGCAATTTATTAGCCACAAAGTTTATTTTTTTCTTATGGTAACCCTTCATTCAAATGACAACCGACCGATTTTCTGATATCCACAGAACAGGAGAATCATTCACTTTTCTGCTCCCTGCTGATCCGGTCGTGTTGTCGAACTTACTAGTAACTTGTAGATTTGCATAATGCATCACTTCTAGTCTTTAAATATTCCTTCTGATCTTTGTACGCGTGAGAAATAAATCAAGCAAATAGTGAACCTTCTTTCATTTAATATCTCCGCGACAATCATTAACGTAAGCGCTTGGTGAGTATTGGTAAGTATCACAATACACTACATACCGCCGAACACATCTAAGACAGATAACCTCAAACGTTAAAGCCGCAATGAGGTCGCATTCGGCAATCAAGGATTCAATCTGCGGCATTATAATAACGGCATAATGCCTGCAGAGCAATCTTGAGGTCAGCTCAGCAGCCGTGGTCCGGCCACTGGCTCTGAGCGGCTCCGAGGGGCTCTGGGCGGCGCGGGAGACAAAGGCACGTGATAAGGGCGACAAACGGGGCGAATTACTCGCTATGAATTTATAGAGTGCAATAAAGGCGGTCGCTCGCTTATTAACTCGGGCGCATTCATTGCGAAAATATCCGCGCGTGAATCCTCTATTTTATGCCGAACTGAACTTTGTGAGGTCAAACGGTGTGGGTTTGTTTTGCAATATTATTATTTGTCAGGCAAATTTGTTGGTGTACGTAAATAGGAATCTATTGAAGCATGCTTATTAATTATCACTTTGATGTTATATCCTTTGAAAGCACTCGCTTCGTGACATGTCACACTATAAAGTATTTGACAGCCTCCGTGGTTGAGTGGTTACGATCTTTGGCTACGAATCCGGAGGTCGCGCGTTAATTAAAATTAATATTATTAATTTGTCTTATTACACAAATTATTCATTTAAATAATATGTAGTATATTTGCGGCACGTTACAGAGTGGTAGATACTTTCAGTATCGCCCTGGTGAAAGACCAGCAATTAGAATCGAGACGTTGCTTGAAACGACTTTAGCCGTGTTTAATGACCAGATCTAAATAGCCAGATACTTCCCGACCTTCCTCTTCTCAATACCTTCAGCCTCATAACATTCCTTAATCGGGGATGCCATGGTTTAACTGGCTCCAGACGGTTGGGAGTCGCTGGGACTCTTGTGTGGTATCACATTAAAAAAAAATACTTTTCTTCTGGAGAAGCAGAAAGCATCTGTAAGTTTGGCGTCATAAAAGTTGCGCCGTTATTTTTTTATGTCTACAATTCTCAGGTTATCTAAAATATAGTCAATTGATTACAACTCCGTTTTCGTCATGAGTAAAAAACACTATAAACCTTCAAAAATATCGATTTTATAAAAAAAGACGAGTTTCCTTTTTTTATATCGAAGTTCCTGGCGAAACCGGGTAGCATAATTAATTATTTACCAAATAAAACCAACATTGCAAGAATTCCACATGGATTACTCTGTTTTTTATCGTTGCTTTGACTTAAAGGCCACCACTACAAAATGGCACTAAACATCAATTTGCAGGTTGCTAACTCAAGCAATACCACAAATGATTTATCTGTAAATTCTATACCTGCAGTTAGAAAAATGAATAAGGTTTAGAAAGACAAAAATCGCCTAACTGTTATCCTTAAATACTATAACAAGCATTCCTTCGTCGGTCAAAAAATGATGTCCGTCAAATTATTTCACATACAAAATGAAGTAAATTTAACATTTTGACAAAACACTGGAATGGCCTACTAAAATATTTGCATTAATTTTGATCGCTTATTTTTTCACAATTTTGTTCTTTAAAATAAAATCTGAATATTAAAACAACATGAACCAAAGTTTGCTCTTCCTTGATTTTTGTGATATTGGTAAAAAAAAAATTCATGTGAAATGTAGTGGTCCTCGAATTTTATAGGCTCTTTCGCTCTCGGCACAATTTCTACTTGGCTTACATATTTGATAAAACAACCCTGATTCAAGGGTTCTGCTTCAGTAATAAATTCATTTTCAAACTCGTCTCACTTCATATGAAAATAATGGTTTTACTAGCGCATGGGATTTCATATTCCCTAGACTCACCTATAGAATTACACGACTGAAATACATTAAAAAGACAAGCAGAAAAATTCTTGACACATTGTAATCTAAATAGAAAAGGACACAAAAAGGTACATCTGTTTGTTAATTTGTGATCAGTTTTCGTTTGTGACAGTTTCTCAAACTTATTTGGCTTGACTCTCCTTTACATAAATTAAACAATAGTTTTTGATCATTGGAACAGCATTATTTAATTTTTTATTGTATAATATTAATTATATACAATAGGAACTTGTACCCGCTAAGCCACTGAAAATAGCTTGTCAGCAGCAGTTTAATTCAAAAAAATTATATAATGCAACAGTAAATAACAATCATCATACAAATGTAGCGAAATAATTCAATAATATAGGTGCACAATATTGGATTTTTTTTTAAAATATGAAAACAGCATTTGCACAACAGTTTTGTTATAGAGATACTAGACTCCAATTACATAATATCGATTTAAATAATATTATATAATAATATCAAAATATCAGCAAGTATTACACAAATTGAGAAAAAAAACCAATTGTTAAAAAGGTTATTAAAAAATCTCTATGAAACACGAAGAGAAAAAGACACAAAATAAAAAAAAATAAAGTAACGGTCGCAACTCGGACTTGAACCCAGAACCTCTAGTCTTATTGAGACTTACGTCTGTACCAATATTAGTTATCCTCAATTAATTACCATATTAAGCTGTCAAAATATGTGAGTTAAACGAGCAAAAAATCTATAAATCTAAAATTGAGATATGAGATAATTAGGTCTCAATAGATTAAATGGTAGAGACGCCAGTCCCGGTAAGACTAGACGATTTGAGTTTAAATCCCAGTCGCGATCTTAACCTTCGTATTTTCTGTCTTTATCCGTTTCGGGTTTCGTAGAGATTTGTTGATGTTATCTTCTTCAATGATTAAATATTAATGTTTTTCTTGAGCATTAACTATGTAGCAATTTCTAAACATTTTATTTGAAGAGTTTTAATCACCATGCAGTTTGGTTACGTAATTTTATTACTACGCTACCGGTTTCGGTGGAAAGAGTCAAAATAACTAGGAAGCATGGTTAACAAAAGTGATTTACAGGGTGCTTTTTTGTTTACTAATTTTTTTTGTTTGTTTATTTCTAAGTAAAGGTATGCGTCGAAACCGGTAGCGCAGTAATAAAATTAAATAACAAAAATACATAGTGATTAAAACTCTTCAAACAAAATGATTAAATATTGCAATGAGATTTATAAGCTTCAATAAGTTCTCCAATAAATTGTAAATGATATTATATTATTCTTTAACATCATCTATAGGAAAAATTAAAAATTTTTGGAAGAGGCAGATAATATTTTGCACAATTGCATAAATTTATGTCACTATAAATAGACAAAAAATTCAAGAATGCACTTAAAAAGGTAACAATAATAATAATAATATTTATTTATTTGAAACAGACATTATTTAACAATAAAATGTATGGAAGCTTTGACTGCCCTACTGGGAAAAAATCCCATTTTAGGACAGTCACATTGACAAGTTTAGTTCATAAGTGCCATTATACAAAAATAGAAAGGAAAAAACTAGTATTGACATAGTATGGTAATATAATATATCTAGAAAATCCTTCCCCTCCCCAATACCTTCTGCCTCACAACATTCCCCAATTGAAAATGCCATAGTCTCGCTGGCTCCAGACGGTTGGAAGCAGTTGGGACTCTTGTGCGGTATTCATATAAAAAAAGTATAATAATTGAGTATAAAGAGATGTGAAGAATGGTAAAGAAAACAATAATTGTGTATACCGGATAATTTGAGTATGGTATTTTAATGAATATAGAATATGAGCCGACAGCGAACCTCAAGGATACAGCCCGATCCTTTCGTGTATAAATTTTGAAGGAGTTTATCAAATGTTTTGAGCTAATTGCCATTATGATTAAAATCAGATGACGAATCTAATTGCGCATAGAATTTCCGAGTACAACCGTGCAATTTTCATTAGTTGGTTGAAATTGAACATTGGCAAGTGGATGGTGGAAGGCGGGAGGTGGAAGGTATCCTGCATGAACCTGCTAAACTAGAGCTTTATTAATAAAGTTCGCAACATCGGGAGTGACTTCTACGTGGCTTAGTTTGCTCCTGAGCAATTAATTACTTAAGCCCGGTGGAATTGGCGCGTTAGGTGTTTAATGCCATGTTGCCATGTTGCACAAGGTGGAATGTACCTTCGCCGAGTTTCGCCTAAATGCTGTTTACAATGGCCAGCCAATAATATGTGAACGTTTCAAGCAAACCTGGACAAAGCACAAAGGTGATCGAAAATGTTAAATACCTAAGTAGTATTTCTAAATAAAGGGGAAAAGATGTATCCAGTGTTAACGAATACGAGTATATAGTAAGTCATTTGTCAAAACAGTCTTTTCGATTCCTCAAATTGATTCTTTCGTTTATTTTTATATTTCATTAAAAACTAGCTGATGTGTATCCGGCCTTGAACGGTGAAAGGTACAAGAACTTAATTACTTTTATATTTTGAAAAAATAAACGATAATAAAAAAATCGAATTTTCAAATGAATACTTCTTTTTTTTTTATAAACAATAATTATTAGCCTGAAACACTCATCCAAATTGAAAAAACTTTCCGAGCAAAGATAAATGTCGCCGGCAGGACTCGAACCCACACCCTTCTAATATCCGGTCAGATGCTCTACCATTGAGCTACGTCGGCTTATCGCAAACCCGCCAAGTTAATCAATATATACTAGTGTTCCATTTTAATAATTACTGTTTTTTTTTAATTATATTTTCACCTGTAAACAACCAACTTCTTTGCTCGGAAGGTTTTTTCAATTTGGATGAGTGTTTTAGATTAATAATTATTGTTTATAAAAATAATAATTGTTACCCTTTGCGCTATGCACAAAAATCTTGTCTTAAGTTTTTAAGAACTTTAGTTTATCAATTAATTACTATTATGCAGTTTAAAAAACGGTTTAATTAATTCAGAAATTCCAAGGATAACAATCCAAATGACCTATAGTCAAATTTAAACAATATAACATTATAACCTTTATGGCGGGAAACTTTACAATGTAATAATGTTTCAAATAACCGTCAATTTAATCGGTATAAGCCCTAATATTGGTTTTAAAAACGTAAACATTTTAAGAGTTTCATTATAAGTGGCTATGTATAAATACTATAAATAGATAATCTGTAAGTGGCTTCACCACAGTTTGATAATGCCTTCCAAAGGCGATACAGCTGTCGCATGTAAGAATAATTACCTAGCACAACGATTTTCATAAAAAATCATTTTTTCCAAAAACATTGTAAAGATTTTCGTTAGGTTAGGTTAGGTAGAAAACAATTTCTTTTTAATTTTGAACTAAACGCTTAGTCTGCAAATGGTGCCAAGATTTTCAAATTTAAAAAAAAAAAATCTTTGATTTTTTGAGGCCTCTGGAGTACGCATTATTTTGTGTGGTTACAAAACTACAATTAGCTTGAAAGTTTAAAATCCTCACATCTTTTATGGTAGTAGGATAACTAAAGACATTAATTGTAATTGTAGGAAGACTCCACAAGGTAAAATTATATGTGCCTATAAAAACTATGAAACTAATTTATTTGTCTCTAGCAGAATCGACCATAAGGTATGGTATAACTTCTTGGGGACACTCCTGTAAGACCAACATAAAACATTTACAGCTGATTCAAAATGCCATGGTAAAATTGCCAGTAAGTAAAACAGTTTTTAAGCAAAGGCGAGACATTGATATCATGTACAAATCAATTAATGTATTACCTGTTCGTGGTCTTTTGTGGCATAAAATTCTACTGCAACATATATCTGAAAGTCCGTATAAGGCAGTGGTGGATCATGTATACAATACACGTTTCACACAAAATATAGGAATGATAGTGCCAATATTTCAAAATAAATATGGTCAACGAACCCTTGAATACATTGTACCATTTATATTTAACAAATTGCCGCAGGAATTTAAAAACAATTGTCCTATGATGAAATTCTCACTGATTGTTGATGAAGTGTTGGCTTTTGGAAAGTAACCTTGTGTATTGATGGTAACAAATATGACGGTCTCCTTGGTTGTATAGCTCCTAGATATCTGGTGTATTTACTGTTACGGTGTTACTATTATATTTTAGTCTATCCTCATTGTAACCAACCTGTACTGCTGTTTTATGAATATATGTATATTTTTTTAAAATGTTTATTTCTTAATTTATTTAATACTTACAGATGCTTTGATATTTCTGATATTTACGTAATAGTTATATTTTTGTAATATTAATGTTTTTATAATGTTGATATTTTTAAAAGTAATGATGTTTTTATAATATTGATATTTTTATAATATTGATACTTTTATAATATTGGTACTTTTATAATTTTGTATGATATGACATTTTTATAATATTATTTAAATCGATGTTATAAAATTGGACTCTAGTATCTCAATAACAAAACTGTAATGCATTTACCATTATTTTTTCTCTTTAATTTTTTTTTCAACTTATGTACAGAACAAGATGCATGGGCCTAAATATAATAATTTTGCGCTACATTTGTATGATGATTGTAATTTATTGTTGTATTATATTATATTGTTGAAATAAACTCCTGCTGACAAGCTACTTGCAGTGGCTTAGCGGGTATAAGTTCCCACTGTATATAATTAATATTATACAATAAAAAATAAAATAAACTTTATATGATATCTTAGTAGGTAAGTGATTTAGTTCAGGCTAAAAATCAGTTTATTTGAATGTTTTTAATATTTATTTATTTATTGTTTCTTTACATTGTATCGTTTTAAACGTTAGAATTTTTAACCTCACTAGGACACGCCTGTGTTGAGGTTAATCATTTTACAAAATAAAATAAAAATAGCAAGCAGATCATATATTAAGAGAACAATATTGTTCCATTAACGTTTCTACGAATTGGGTACCAGCATGGTACCTATTAATCTAATTCCAGCCAATTAATTAAATTATAATATAGTAAACATGTAGGGTGACCATGGTATACATTGAAATTTAATGAAAAAGGAAAAGGATGAAAAAATATACATATACAGAAAAAAATATGCCACAGTTTAAAAGGACAAAGATAAAAGAACATGTTGGAAATCCTCGGATAGCACACCTAATTTAACATTCTTTTTAAATGTGCACAAGGAGTTTGACGACTTAATGTGATCTGGAAGGCTGTTAAATAGAAGTAGAGCCTGGTAAATATAATGTCTTTGCCCAAATGAGGATTTAGGGTGAATTGCCATAAATTAGATTTACAAAGTTTTTTATGTGCACCTTTTTATCTTTGTAATTATTATGATATGTTCTGTAATACACCCAATCGGTTGTAATAAACATGCTTTACAACTGTTAATATTTTAAAACGTTATAGTAATTATATACCGATTGCGCTGTAACTGCCTTCTTATATAATTCATACCTACTTACTTATTTTATACTTATGTTATCATTTTATGTACTGTAAACTTGTTATACTCCCTTGTACATCCAGCTATGATAATGTAACAACAGGTTAAACCAGCTTCTCATCACGCTGCAACTAAATACTTATATTATACTTACTTCTTTTGTACTCTTATTATTACATGTAGGATACAGTTATTATACTCCTTTGAACAACTAAATATAAGATATATGAATCTATATGTAAAAGCCTTGAAGGCGTCAATAAATGAATTAAAAATAAAGCTTCTTCCATTATATAAAGAAAAACGTCCCGGGAGGGCGGTGTTTGTTTGTTTTGAATACAAATCTACAGTTTTATTCCAAGCTGACGAAATTTTGCAAACTTGACTTTCAAAACAAGAGAAAGGTCACTGTTTATATGAGATTTCTAAAAACCACCCCCTTCCCCCCTTTCCTACCCTTAAATCAGAATTTTGGAACTTGATGAAATTTCGAACATTAACATTAGAAAAAAAGAGGAAAATTATTGTTTAAGGGTAAGGATAAAACATCACAACCCCAAAAATTTACTGCAAATCATTCATAACCCCGGTCAACGCCGGGTACTTCCGCTAGTAAATTATAATATAAAAAAATTAAGTAAGAACTTTTTTTTTAAAGCTGAGAGGTTAGTATACAACTAAAGTATATACTTTTTATATATTACAGACTATCAAACACACGTTAAATTTTATTGATGAACAGATTTTTAGATAAAAATAGTGTTGCTAGAATCTTTTACTATTCTAGTAACTGATCTTCCAATTGAGATAATCCGCTAAACTAACGAATAACGACCGCTATCAAACTAACGGACAATGACTACAAGGCCACATAAATGCGACAAACGGAAAGGAATTTCCTAACGAATTCCATGGAGCTAATACGCTGTAAAATGAATACATAAAAATATCGTTCGAAATTTAAGCCCCTTTTAAAAAAAATCAGAAATAAGCCTAATCCCTCAAATATTGAAATGATGCAATTGAATTTCTTTATTTCTTTATTACTGAATACGTTACATAGGTACAGACAATTTATTTATCATTAGGCCATACCGCTCTTCCATCCCTCTGACATTATGCGTTGTGAAGATTTGCTCTCTGAGATGCGGTACCAAAGTCTCCAGTGGAGAAGGAGTGGGCCCCCAGTAGTAACAAGCGTAAAAAATTTTGCATAATTTGATACATAGTTCATACATTCTGGAATGCTGTAAGATGATTATACCGAGCAATTACTCCCAGGAGTAGCACCATGACCTGCTGTGCATATTAGATGGTAGAACATACGAGTTGGTTCAGCACAGCATGACACGAGGTATGGTGCTGGTAAATAACACCTCCTTGAAATCTTAAACATAAACCTTGAATGTTTCAAGAGACATGCAGATGTCCCTTAATTTATGTCAATTTAGACTTACAACTTTATTTTTTGATAGGTATGAAAACGCCGTTCAGGTTAGCTGGCCGAAGGATGGGTAGGAAATGAGTGAGATTTAGATTTTATAATGCTGAAGGCTTGTTTAAGGGCGCCATTACCTCTTCAGGTCGAAGGTGACGCTTTGAGCTCAAGGTAGAGCTATGAGCCTCGCTCAAAGCCCGGACACTGTTCTCCATCATGATTACAGGCGATAGTTTAATAAATGAGATATTTAACTTAGTAAATAAACTAAATATATTGAATTATAAAACAACATGTAATACAGGAAATCTCATACCTGTTAAACTTTTTTTCGGCAAGAATCCTTGGAATCTGGCAACGTCGGTGTGGATGTTGGCGATGGTTGGTGATGACTGTTGAGACCGTTCACGGTGGCTATGGAGGATCTCGATACGTGATGTTTCACGAACGTCGGACTAGGAAATACTCCGGAAATCCGGGGAATTAAAAACCAGGGAGCATTTCTGGCGTTTTATGACTTAGTGCCAGCAATAGATGGCAACCCTTGTGTTCGATGTTATTAACACTCGCGTTTTATTAAGGCGCCATTTTAAAACAAACTGTTAGAAACAATCACTTGTTCATTCTTGAACACATCACTCTGCGCGATTCACCGCCATAGCTATACTTCGGCATATTGGTGTTCCAAGAATATCTCACGTATTGAAAGAAAAAAAAATTAAGATCACAGTTTTGACGAGTCAAATTAAAATTGCCTGGCCGCTGCGGTGTCAATTCAAGAAGTGGCGGCAAAAGGACACCGGATACATAGCCGCTTCCTTACGGCCCGTAACTAACTACCTTAGGCAAACGCGGGCTAGAATTTAATTTAAGTATTTATTTAATACTTTTGTTAGGGAGACAATTACTAAATATGAATAAACATTTTTCGTAACAACTTACAACTTAGCATACCTATTATACGATTTGCATAGGGTCAGCAATTGTGTACAGTACGCCAAGCTTCTGAAAGTCTAGCTTCAAAGGAGTCCCCGTGCCAGAACTGGTCACTTAAAGTTACACCAATCATATCAATGGAAGGCACGTTGGGAAGATTGCTTCCATTGAAGGAGACGGGATTGTCATTTTGATTTTTTTTTGGACTTGGCCGTGATTGGGTTTTTGATATATTAAATTCCAAGAGGTTATTCTTACCCCGAGAGGAAACCCTCTCAAGGTAAACGTCCATTCTTCGCTTCGAAGCCCCCCGAACGGTTGGAGTTTGCGCTGAGGATGCTACAGTCTGGAATTCTTGTGTGGTATTCATATTACGCACAGATTAAAAACGGATTATAACATATTTAATTATTACTTTTATGTTAACGGACCGTTCTCTAAAATACGCAATACAAAATGAGATAAGCAAAGAGTTACAGAAAAGAACAGCATATACATAAGACATGAATGAAGTGATGATGAAAATATTACAAAAACATACATTTGAGAGGACATTCAAGTCAAAACAAAGCCTGAACAAGGTTTCGGTGGAGTCCATGATGGTAGACATATTAAATGATAAATGAATGAAAATTATTTTGTATTCACCACTTTATTAATATACACTTATCTACATGTTTCAAAAGCGATGCTTTCTTCATCAGCAATATATACAATACTAAAAAATAATAATGAAAACTACAGACAAATGATCAAAATATTATTGTCGTAAAATCTGACAAAAATCATTTATTTATTATATTGCATGGGCCTTATTTGGGCTTATACATATTTTGTTTTAAAATTAAAATTACAGCAGTGACAGGTGCAAAACACAGTGGGTACATAGATAGAATATATGGCCTTCCCAAAATACAACAAATAAATACTAATGTCTTACAAACAAATTCTGCAATAAAATCGTGTAACCACTACCATATAATTTGCAACAAGGGCATACAAAATACACAGCACATTCACTAATATTTATTCTCTAGACTCATATCTTATTATTAATTGTGGAGGATTTATTATATAATAGTCTTTCTGTATTTGCATTTAGACAGGTACAAAATTTCAAAGTCCTGGCTTTGTGTCATGTCATATCATGTCATTAAATCACAAATTTGGAATATATATCAGAAAAACACCAACACCTAAGCATACACAGGTACCAGAATATAAATAAAATTTTATGTCTTAAAATATCTTTAAAGATAAAACTCTCAAATTCCTCAAGTCACAATATGTCCAAAGTGTTTGAAGACAATATCTTTCAGCACGTAGAAAAGTGTGAACATTATTTAGCTACAAGCATGATCTTCTCAATCTACTTAAGAGTTAATGTACACTTTCCCAGCCCCGGTGTTGTTTTTATAGACTTTCCAAGTGCGAAATGGTTGCAAGCAGACCATAATGTCAGTCGAGTATTATGACGCCTGTGTTGAGGCATTTACCACATAAATTCTTGTTATTTGACACTTTAACTGTTATGCCCGCCAAGGCCTTTTATCGTCTCTTGTTTTTAAGGGCCTGCCTTTCATCGGATGGAATATTACGTAGGTATTATGACCTGGGTGAATAATTTACTAGGTGCAAAACGCATTAGTGAACTAGAATTGTGGCTACGTTATTGTTGTATAATAATACCAAACTAACCTTTATATGTATAACATTTTTATTCTTATTTCACATTTAATTTTTTTCGTAGATTGTAATTGTTCCAATATATATAATATAGCAGATTGGGTTTGAACCATTGACCAAGTTGTGGTGGAATAAAAGCATGAATACAAATAAAATAAATAAGATTCGAAAGGTGAAGTGAGGAACAAGATAATTTGAGGAGAATGTGGAAGGTTGCACCATACTCCCTAAATATCATGATTACATATGTTTTACTTAATTTCTCAGGACTGTTGGATTTTTATAAAGGCGATAAACTTCATAGGTATATAGTGATAGCAAGGTAGTTCATGAATTACATCAGATAATATACTATATGAAAAAGTACAGATTGAATAATTAATATTATTTTTTTCGAAGTTCCACTAGTCCGACTAAATCTGAAACAATGAGCCTTAATATACGTTCAATACTTCGACGAATATAATTATGCGATGAACACAACACTCACAATTAACATAGAACTTTTGTTGAGTTTTGGGTTCTTTGCTCACACCATACCATTTGGTCCAGTGCTTTTTGCTTCCAGCAATCCATTTTTACCAGCCTTTCTAGGTTCTCTAACACGTCGTCCACAAAGTGTTGTCATGGTCTGCCTTACTTTTATTATATTTATTTAGCTTCTGCTTTATGTGGTCTAATATAAACTATTTTACTTTTAAATTGTATTTTACATATTGCTTATTTTAAATACTTATTACATACATAATTTTTACATCCTACTCTAAATATGCTCAATCAAGATATATTTTTTATTTCACTTGGAACAATTTTGGGATTTGTTTCTGTTTTTAGTATAATATTATCTTTCTGTCTTGTATGCTATATGTGGACATCTTTATTGTAATGTAGTTTGTTTCTAAATGTTAGTAAATTATTTAAAAACTTTTTAAATAAAAATTAAAACGTTTTTGTAAATTCTTTGTTCCATACTCATTATATCTAATTCCTTGAGCATTTTCTTAATTGTTTTATAATAATAATATTAATAATTGGATTACTTTTATAGCGCCGTTTTTGTGGGAAAATCACCTGATGGGCGCTTTACAAATAATTTATATAACATATCACTTAGACGTATAACTAATACCTTACAGTTAAAATTTATTACTAATGGTTTACAAGTAAGATTTATGACTATCGACTTACAACTGAGACTTTATAGCTAGGAATTGACTAGTGAGAATTAAAATTAGTGACTTACATCTAAGGCTTATAGATAGAGACCTACAATTTAGACTTAAGTAGGTATAACTAGAATAGAAAAATAACACATATACAAACCTAATACATATTTAAAAATAATAGATATTTATGACCAAGTGCATATTTCATAAACAATACTGCAAAATAACTTACAACTATGCTTTAAACTAGAGTTTTACAACTAACATACATATTTATAATACTAATAATACCTGTTATGATTATTGCTCGTGCTGTCAGTAGTAAAACATACACAAGTAAAAGCGTAATAAATGTTATTGAATTAAAGGTAATCTGGGCGGAAGAAGGTAAATATTTTATATTAAAAAAATCTTTATATTTATTACACTTTAAAATTTGTCTCATTGCTCTATTCTAGATTATTTGGAGTTTTTTTAAGCTACCTAAATTACTTAGAGAAAAATAGAACAGTAATCTACGTATTGTACCAAATATTTTACAAAAAGTGTACCAAATGGCTTTGCTTCGTACATCATCCTGTGATCATCTATATTTTACTATCTTTGTGGAATGAGTGATTATAAAACATAAGTACAGTTTGGTTGAATCATTATATTAAAAAATATAATTCAATAGCTGGTCCGAAAAGTCGACACAATTAATTTAGTGATTATCATATATCCAGAAGGAAAATTCCACATGTTAATTTTCTTTCCTATTACCAAAGTCCCCATGTTTAATTCGCACGAGGATTCGCTTTAATAACTCCAAGCGTGTGTAATTGTAATCCGGTCGTCCAAGCGTTGAGTTTAATTTTAAATTTAATTTCATGGCAAATAAATTCAGAACACAGGGCGTTTGGAGCCGAACGTTCCCAGTAAGTTCGCTATAAAAATACCCTGGGAGAGCGCAGTGTTTTAGTAGCGCAGCTCGGAGGGCTGAGGGCTGAGGGCTGTCGACTGACGGGATGGGAGAGGTAGCCATTCTTTGAAGTAACACTGACGCTAGCAAGTTAGTTAATAGCTATTTCAGACAAACGCTTCAGCATCTATTCGGCTATGATTACTACCTACTACCTGCAATGCAGAAAGTTCGGAAGCAGGGCGATGGTTGGTTCATAGGCTAAATAAAATAAAATAATTATTTTAGTAATGTTATTATGTATGTTAGATTATTTATAAACTCTGCTGTAGTGAAGTAAACCCCCTTTTAATTAAAAAAAATGTGATTTGAAATAAATCCAATTTAAAAATGTTATTATTAAGTTTTGCATGTATTTTAGTTTTTAATTATCGTGACAGCTGTTTCGGCGTTCAAAGCCATTTTGAAACAATGGTTAGGCCACATTACGACGATATACTTATTTGAATTTATTTACTCCCACCCATTTTTTAATTTGGATGGTCTTTAAAGTGATTTATTACCAGTAAAACCGATTTACTTAGAAAATAATTGTGATTGTCGAAAATTCTCTATTATCCGAAGTACTTGCAGTTGAAAGCTGTTTTCCCTAAATAAAGAGTTTATAATGACGTGAATGCCATTTAACCCAATGAATTGAATGTGTTTGGTAACTCAATGAATTATTTCAAGAAAATATATTGTTTAGGTTTCGTGAAAACACTTAAGAGTGTGGAAAAAATAATTCTTCTTACATTATTAATTAGCGTTGTATTAGGATCATTTGTTCGTTAATTATAAATTAAATGGAGTTCTATCCATTAAATACAATAACAATTAATAATAATAATATCTTTATTGTAATTAAGGTTAACTATAAATAAAATAAAAAATAAATGTAGACATATCTGCTTGTTATCTTTGCTGTGCGAAAACACCATATCTGCTAAAAATCTGCACGATTACTGAGGTAATGTTTCTCCAATGACGAAAATTATTTTGGCAACGTTTTAAATTAACAAATATGTAAAGCACCCTTTTCTACACCGACCACAGAAAAATACTGCCATTTCGATAAAAAATCGACAAAATGAAAACATTTTACTTTATTTTCTCGTACAATGGTTTTTCAATTATGGTTATTTTGCATTACGCGATCAAAATCCCACAACAGTGACCAGACGTCCTGGACTAAAGTAATTAAGGAATATTTATTTTAACTAAGTACTATTAATTTAAAATAAAATTTTAGGAACTTTCCATTATTTTCAACCTAATTAAGTTTACGTTGAGCAAGATTAGGTTTGTTTGAATGCGCAAGGTATCCGGGACACATAAACACATCACAGCTATTGTGTCAATATGACAAATTATTAAATTCCACGATCCGGGTTCCGCAGTCTACGTGTTATTCAACATACTCGTGGAACCCAAGTTTGTAATTTGACAAAGTGGATTATCAAACGACGCTCTGTGCGGTGACGGACGTTGAAACGCAGTAATAACGATAAAGTGTTAACCGTTTTGGCCACACAACAAAGGTTCGGTCACACTGTGTCGCGTGTAAGGCTATTTTGGTTCTGTCGGGATGTATTGGTTTGTCCATAGTTATGTTGGGTTTTGTTGGATTGGTCGTGGGTTATGTTGGGTTGTGTTGGGTTGGTCGTGGGTTATGTTGGGTTGTGTGGAGTTACACGAAACGAGGCGGACAATATGCCTCGAGCAAGGAAGTTAGTCTGAGAGGGAAAGGCAAAATAATACGTCCCCGTAGGTAAATAATTATCTTTGCAACGTGCAGGTTGAAAGTTCATAGATTTTATAATATAACGAACACATTGTAAAGGGAAATGTATACATAGGTGGAAAAACAATGTTAGACCAAAAGAATTTCTTATGCTGAAGTTGGTTAGTAGAGACGGAAATTTTATTTTACATTAAAATAAGGATATTTCTGAAGGTTATTGTTAAGTACGTCGGTATGATTAAATTGTCTATTATACTGTTCACATATACAGGCAATTGGGGAATTTTTTCTAAGATTAGTTCTGTATACGGGCAAATGAAAAAAAGTTGGTTTGTCTCTGTTTAAATAATAGGATTTGATCAAAAATTAAACGTCGTGTTTGAAGGGAATTGAAGTTGTGAAATATAATGGATTCGGTGTAATTTATAAAATGTTACTTTCATTTGTAATTTGTGTGCTTAAAAAAGTCTTTGAATTCTTAAGATTCTTTCATATGCGAGTCTTTTGATAAGCGAATTATGAATCCCAGTTTTTTTTGTTTTTTATTTTACAAATAAATCATTTTAAATCACAAAAAACATTGAAAACATGCACAAAAGTTAAGTTACACTTGAAAAAAGAAAAAAAAGAAAAAAATTGCACCACAGGTAAAAATACACAGGAATATAAAGGAGTAGTAAAAATAAATAATACAGTATCGACAAAGTCAATATTAACATTAATAACAAATAAGTAAATAATGTAAACAATAATTTGTGAACTAGGTAGAAATAATTCGTTCATCCTTTTTTGAAATTTGCCAAGGTTAGATTATTATCAAATACATCCACATCATTTAAGTATTTGTTGCCAAGACTGTGTTAGCGTTGAATTGGGGAATGCAAACTATAGTTGAAACGAGATATACATACGTTAAATTTTAATGTTTGTCTTGTAGTTCGTTTAGGGTACCATATATGTAGGTTGATTAAATGCAGGATTTCAGAACAATCGAATTTAAAATTTAATAATTTTAATAAAAAAGGTTAGGTCGTTAATTTTCCGTCTGTTTTCTAAAGTTGGAATATTTAAAATATTTGTTAACGATGAGTAATTTATGTGCTCTAAATACACGTTCATTTTAAAAATTATGTAGCGTAAAAGTTTTCTTTGAATTCTTTCCAAATTAACAATATGTATTTTGTAAAAGTGCGACCATACTATGGAATTATGTTATATTAGGCATCTCACTGGGGATATGTACAACAATTTTATTACTTGTAACTACTCAAAAATTTCAGAGGATTTTATTTACGACTGGTTTGTAAACTTCTTGGCAGGAACCTGATTGTAAAACTCGCATACGCAATTACTTCAGTATTGTAACTAAATCGAACTGATGTTAGTACGATCGTTTGAAACCCAACCCAGTGTATGATATGTGAATTCCAGCATTTCAGGTAATAGTGTGAGAATAAAAGTTTGGGAAATTAGGCTATTTTGCAGCGGAACACGGTGTTCCGTGAACGGTTCCTTTGTGAAAGCTGTGCGCGGAAGTGACGGGCCGAAAGCTCAACCACTAAGAATGGCACCATTTCCGGAGACGCTGGTACCTGTATTAAATTGTTATGAAAGTGATAATATTGAATTAATCATTTTTTTTGATTAATTCGTAGAACTTCAGGCAATTTTTTTTAAATTAAACCAATTTAAATACTGTTATTATTTACTTCTTCAAATATTTCATTTTTTTTTGTTATTATTAATTGTTACATAATTTAGGGATTTACCAAATACATTAATTTTTTAAAATTAATTTAAGACATTTTACAAAAACATATTTACAGTTAAGGTTAGGTTACAAAATACGAGTATGTATATATATATAAAATAAAAACATATGTACCAAACTTAAAACATAAATACTTCGTAAGAATCTAACTGAAAGATATTTCTACAAAAAACTTTTTAAAATAAAAACAAATGACAACTACAAATCGTTCGTAAATAATATTATGAATTTATTGACTTTTTACAGTTTTAGAGTTTTTACATCATTATACTATTAGGAAAAACCTGCCATTATCAAAAGAGGAAAAGAGATTTTAATTGTAAGTACCCCACATAATAAAAAAACTATTAATTGTCACAATTGATTTCCAAGTAAATCGATTTAAAAAAAACCGTAAAAATTTGGTAGGGGTTCAATCATATAAACAAGTCGTCTCAATGTTGCCGAACCTTACTTTGAAAATGGCTTTGATAGCTGAAACACTCTCACAATAAAAAACATCTTCACAGAACTTAATATAGTATTATAAATTCTGATTTCCAACAAATAAAATAAAATTTATAAAACGGAAACTTGATGATTTCCATTAGGTAACTATTTTATTGTTAAAATTAGTTTTATCGTTGTTATCGTCGTCTGAATAACTTGACTATGATTAAAAAAACGAAGCCCGGCAACTGTTATTTTATGGCTTTGGACCTAGAGATTGCCCGGATCAATTAAAATAAATTAAATCTTGTGGAATTAATCAAAAATGCCATATATTTGTACTTCATTCCAAGTGGAATAAGCTCATTTTATTTTCATAACTTATTGAAGCTTTTTAAGTTTATCATTGTAATATTTAATCATTAAAGAAGATAATATTACCAAATACCGAATGAAACACGATATCGAAAAAAAACAACTTTCCCGGTCGATTATCAGATGCGGCTCATACTTTTTTTTATTTTCTTTTATTTTCTACGACTTATTAAAATAAATTGAATATTCTTTCTTGAATTGTAGAAAAGTTAATAACATGGGATTAAATGGAGGATAATATTGAAAAGTCTTGAAGTTGAGGTTTGATATCGATGAAGAAGGCGTAAAGTGAATTAGCTCAGTTGGTAGAGCGGTTGTCCCGGTAAGACAGAAGTCCTGGGTTCGATTCCCGGAAGGGACTAATACCTTCTAAATTTTTCTGTTTTTTTATTTGATTTTGTGTTTAATTCAGGATTTGTCAATATTATCTTCTTCAATGATTACAGCTATATTTAGTTAGACATCTGAATTGCCAGGTTCATCCCAACCTTCTTCTTCCCCATCCCCTTACCGTCCCAACTATATTCTGTCTCTGAAAATTTTCCCTAAAATAATGCTGTAATACCACTGGGTATTTATATAGTTCTGTCATTTAAAAATTAAAACGCTTCTACAATAAGGACTTGAGGATTGTAAGAGCGGGATTCAGTTTTTGTTCATAGATTACTGTACGGAAAACAAGAAAATGCCTTATTCCTGTTTTCTGTTTTAACTTTAAAGTTTCGTGGCAGCCGTTTTTAACAAAATAAGTTGTACTACAACAACCATTCTTGGAGGGTAAACAGCATGACGTTCTTCGTCTACAGCAATTTCGTTTCTTCTTTTTATTTTACTTGAGTGAAAAGGTGTTGCGAATTTTTTGATTTTTCTGTTACTCTTTTTCTTTTGTTATATTCTTAGAAGGTCACCTATGATCCGGTTAACCTTTATATTGCATACTGCAGCCAGGATTAATTAAGTGGAAATACACTCGTGCCGATCCCCTATTTTTTCATATTTAACGTGCATCGTCAGAGAAGGCAGAGGAAGAAGCAGATTTTTTAAAATTTGGTCCATACAGCTGGTGGGATAAAGTATATGCCACCGAGACCTGAACAAACCTCACCCCATCAACCTTCACCCCATCACCCCTGCTAAGTAACCAAACCCCCAAAATTTGGGGTGACCTGTGGTAGAGGTATTGGTTATCGAATTAATGGTTCCCGGGGAGGCGCAGTGGTACACATACCCGCATCCCAAATTGTAAATACTGTGAACTCATATGCCCTGTTTCGTTGGTACCATTGGGACGATGTCACATGGTTATTCTCGCCTAAATTATTTCTGTATTCACTGCTCGTCTTCCGTCCGTTTTGGTGGGATTAAAAAAAATCTGTCTTTGAGAAACAATTTATCTATGAACACGAACTCGAGTTCCTTATTAGTTTTTTTTATATGAATACCGTACAAGAGCCCCAACTGCTCTCAACCGTCTGGAGCCAGTGAGACTATGAAATCACCAATTGGGGAATGTTGTGTGGCTGAAGGTATTGGGGAAGGGTAGTAGAAGGGGAAGAGGAACGTGGGGAAATTTCTGGCCATTCAGATCTGGTCACCAAACACGTCTAAAAGCCATTTCAAGCAACGTTTTAATTTTGAATGGTGGTCTTTCACCAGGGGGATACTAAGAGTATCTTCCAATCTGGAACGTGCGCAAATATTAGTTAAAACGAATATATAGTGGATTGCTAATAACGATTTATCTTCTCTGTATATAAAAATGAATGTTTGTCTATGTGTCCTCGATTTTCTCGAAAATTAATACACCCATTTTGCTGAAAATAGCACAATTTATTTTTATTAGTTCCGGGAAGGTTTAAAAAGTAGTTTGAATGAAATCCAATATGTAAACCTGATGCTATAACGTTTTAAAATTAGTATAAAAAATACTGAACCCGTCATTTTATATTGAGATTAGCCCATAGATATACCGCTCTGGCAAGCCACAGATTACATATTAAAAAGAGGAAGGTTTGTTTGGGTTGAATATTTTCAAAATGGAAAACACAGGTACCTACTTGAGAATATTATAATTTAGATATATTAAACAAAAAAATAGAATGAAATAAATTTTTCAATTTTTTTCTTCATTTAGAGATAGTAATAGTCGTCACAAGGCATTACTTTCACTGTCAAATCAATAATGGCACCCAAATGACAAGCAAGAATTCACAACTTCAAAAAAGAAAATTCCGAGAAAGACCGGGTACACATTAGCTACAGTAATAATATCAATATATTATTAAATATTTAGGAATATGAATGATAAAATATTTTATGAAACAGATAATACTCAAGATGACCTAGACTTGAATTATACAGTAAAATGTACAATTTGCTTTACAATCTGGGATCTTTCACTAAAGCAGAGAAACTTCTGAGTTATAAGTTCAAATTTGTCACTATACTAACCCGACCTGAGCTGTTGCAGAGCTCATTTTGCCATTTATTTGTTGTACAGCTTAAACCGAGCTTACATTCGAATAATACACTCCACTATTTAAAGTAGAAAATCACAACTCATCCCTTACTGGAATAAACGCAATCGTTGTACTCGCGAAGCACTTTTGAAGAAGGAGTCAAAATTTACAGGTGTTTTTCATGGCTGTTTTGAAAGAGCGGACCAAGCTTTAAATGCAGGGGGCATCGCATACGGCAAATAAACAGCAGTCCGGTATTTAATCCCTTTCAAGCCGAGTTATAAACAAGGACGGGTAACTGTTATCCTGTAAGCAAATAATAATATAAATCCAGATCAGGTTGAAACCAGTGAAAATGCAACAGTAACAGTACTAGTAAATTGCATTGGTAAATCTTGTTTGAAAATAAAAGTCATTTTGTGAACTTAATATTACTCGTATAAGAAAAAAATAAAATTATCAGCGAAGTGTTTTGTTGAGCATTAGCTCTGTTTGCCGGTTTCCAAGTATTTTTTAACCTAAATTGTCTATGGAGGTGCCTGCCCACTTTCGTAGACTATAAAATAGTGCCCGCCCACTTTCTTAGATAATAAAATAATACCCGCCCACTTTCGTAAAAAATAAAATAGTGCCCGCCTACTTTCATTGCGGTACATTTGACATTTCTCTTTCGTGAAAAACAATACGAAACGTAGCATATAATAAGTACAATAAGTTAGGTTCTCTTCACTTTTATTTAAAACATAAAAAAATATGTTTTCACATTCGGAACCGCAAATAAATCTTTGTCATTCAATATTTGAATCGCGATAAATAGATCGCGAACGAATAATGACGTTTGACATTTCACTGACATTTGTTCACCCTGTTGACAATTTTTATAAGTAGTCCTGTGTTGAGGGGAACTTAATCCACAAAAAATCGATCTTAAATTGATCGTAAATATGATCGAGAATTTCGTTGGGAAGAGCGTATTTGTGCATTTGAACAGAGTCGACGCAAACTTTCATCAGTTTCTCAGTAGGGTTGGGAAGAACGGCCATTAGTGGAACTATGGCGCCGTAGTATTTTGAGAAACATTGTGGAGCTGAATGAAGTTTGTTAACTAACTAACCACCTAACTAACTAACCATCACGTCGTTTCCCCGCAGAGGCAGGCAAAGAGAACAGACCCCCAAAATATTAGATCTTGGCATACACTTCTTGCTTCATTCACATTCATACATCGTCTCATATATTATCTTCTATTTTTACGATTTCTGACATGGCCCGACTAAAGTAATTGATTAACTAGATCGAGATATGTCTTCCTCGGGCGTCATATATTCTTCTTACACCTCTTTATTCGTCCATTCGCTCTTCATACCCAAACCATCTAAGCGTCCCTTTTTTAATTTAACGAAGTTTGTTAAATGAAAGAAAATGAGAAAACGAAATGTTGGGAAGCGCCGGGGTATTCATATCCGGTCACTTCAATACTAGCAACCTTTTGATTCTAAATGGTAATCTGGTCGCTGACCTTTACTGGTTTATTTGTGTTATAGGTTGACACACGATAGAGATTGCTTCAGAAGCATCAAACTTTTATACTTTTGGGATTCTTCTGCTGTATTCACAAAATAAATAAAAAAATTGTTCAAATTACTAAAAAAATGATTTTTTTTCGTTTTTTTACAGTCTACGTGGTTGAGTTGTTCTGATCCTTGGCTGCGAAACCGGAGGTCACAGATTCAAATCCCGGCGTGCGCAAGTACATTTTATTTGATTAAATTGTGTTATTCCTGTCTCCTGTCCCGATCCTCTTCCTCTCCCCCCTCCCTTCTTATTTTGTTATTTTTTTTCTAATAAAACATCTGTACTTAACCACCGTTAACACAAGAAACTTTGTTGGCGTACCCTTTGTATATAAATTTGCATTAATAGCTGTTTGTTTCTGGCAAATAAATTTCGCAATTTATTATTTAAAAATAATATGTAGCATATTTGCAGCACGTTACAGAGTGGTAGAAAGTGCAAGAATCGCCGCGGTGAAAGACCATAATTCAGAACGAAACGTTCTTTTGAAATGGTTTGGTGACCAGATCTGAATAGCCAGGTACTTCCCCCACCTTCTTTTTTCTACTTCTCCTACCCATCCTCACTACCTTCAGCCTCACAAAATTCACCAATTGGGGATGCCATAGTCTCACTGACTCCAGACGATTGGGAGAAGTTGGGACTCTTGTGTGGTATCACATAAGAACGAACAAAAAAGAACATTCATAATTAGTCTATATATATAACCTCAAATAACATGCAAAGCGAAGTGTTTCGATATTGTGTCCTCTGCGTGCAAAACTGTATCGTGCAAAACTGTATCTAATAAACTGTGTTAATCTGAAGTGATCTGCGAGATAAGTATGGTCCTGAATATTTTCTTCCTATACATAAGATGAACGCATGTACAGTGATACATTGTACATATAGTTTTATATTATTATTTGATGAGCTGGTGGATCTGTTTACTTTAAATTACAAGTTGGTCTAATAGATTATCCATAGAACTAGGAAAGAGCCTTAAAAGAAAAAAAAATCATGTACAAATAAATATATTAGGTCAGCGCCTTTTAGGTGATTTTCTCCAAAGACGGTGCTATACAAGTCATTAAAATATTCTTTTTTATTATTAACTTTATCAATTTTTCTAGATTGCAAATAAAAAATAAAAAAACTCTGAATGCGTCGAGAGTATCTTGATATTAGAAAATTCCTGACAGCTTTCAATCTTATTTGAACATGCACGGATTTTAAAATTGTAGCGTTTTTTTTGTGTTTGATTTGAAATAAGAAATGATTGACAATTTTACCTACACCCGAATTGAACAAATTATCACACATATGATAAATTGTCTTTTAAAAATAAAATAAAGTGTCCACCCTAACCCGCTGAGCGTCAGGTCGAGCCCACTAATTAAAATTTGGCGGGATTTCCCCGGGCGGGGGACAGGTTGACGGAAAAGGGTTGGCCGACTCACTTAGCACTGGCCACCGCTCAGCGCCGGACACCGAGCACTGAGCTTTGTGCAGTGCGGGGTGTGGGGTGGTGGTATGATGTCTGGGGAATTTCCCCAGATTTGGGGAAAAACATAGAAAGATTCCAACACAACATTTTTTCGTATTATGTAAGCAATTTTTTGGTCGAAAAGAGACAATAATAATAATACTTGGATGACTTGTATTGACCCGTTTTTGTGAAAAATCACCTCAGGGGCTGTGTCTAATCTTCACAATGTTCATCGGTGGCAATGTTTTCTAATACGATAGCCATTTAAATGGATATTTTTACAATTTCTTCAGAAGATTGGTATTCACTTTGTGGCATCATTATTAATAAACTACCACTTTTATTAATATACTTATCAACATATTTCTAAAGCGATGTTTTCCTTATCAGGAATATGCAGATTACTAAAAAAATAATAATGTCACGTATAGACAAATGATCAACATAGAATACAATAATGTAAGAATAAACAAATTATAATCAAAAACAAAAAATGATTAAAGTAATAAAATTAATCAAAAATGTTAGTAAAGACTTATTATAGAACATTGAAGAACAAATCTATATTAGAAATTACAAAATAAATTATTTTTATTTTTAATATTAATATGAAAATAAATTCAGGAAATAGTTGTTTTAAAAATACATATTTGATTATTAATTATATTTAATTGTCTATTAACACTTATTCTGATTTCTAAAATTTAAAATTTGTCAAATTGTTAACCAAATATACAAATGTATGTAAAATTTTAGTATAGTTTAGTTTAGGATAGTTTTACATCTAAATAATTTTATTAAGTTTCCAGAAAGGTTGACTCTCTATCGCCTACGCGAAAGAACCGTCCAGAATCAAAACGTTGCGTAAAATGGAAAAAAAACGTGTTTAGTTATCAAATCCCAGTCTTTCCCTTACCCAACGTTTAAGTTAATCTACGAAAAAAACTTCTTCCCCTCCCCACTTCCTCTTCAACCTCGATACCTACCCCAAATACGATACAACATAGTTGCACTGACTCTGGTCAGTTGGGATTCTTCTGTGGAGTAGAAATGATAGTATTCTGAATCTGATGAAATTTTTAACTCAGGGAGGGAAAATATTTTTTACTATCACATCACCACAGTAGGGTGTAGGTAGTGGCGAACCGGCTAGGAGTGACGGCGTGGTACACGTGTCACGTGCTAATGGCGCCCCGCCGCGTGGCACCACGGGACTCGCTTGCTATGCCAAACGCTACCCGTTACACCGTGGGTGGCGTGCTACAATCAACCAGAGAGTTGTTTTGCAAGCGTGTTTATACGGTTACTGTCGACGGCCGGTTACCCCGACAAATATGTGAGAGCTTTAATTTCAGCTGTTAATTTCATGTTAGTTTCTAGAAAAGGGCAAATAAAAACTAATTGGAATTGATTATTTGGAAAGTAAAATGTATTAATTTATTTAAAACAATATTTTTTTTCATTTAATTATACGTCTATTAATGAAAATATACAGAATTATCGAAAGTTATAAGTGTATAAAGTTCTTAAATCATAAAGTAATGGTAAACAATATTTTTAAAACTTTTAACAGTAACATGAAATAGAAAGCTCAAACAGCAATTTAACACAAATCATTAACTAAATTAATTAATTATAGGATTCATCAAAGTGCAGGTATTGATGGCCCCTTATTTTATAAATGGAGTCAGCAAATATATCAGCAATACCTCCAAACTTGTTTCCCAGATCAAGCATCCTTTTTTAATTATTTTTTTTATATGATACCACAGAAGAGTCCCAACTGCGCCCAGCCGTCTGGAGACAGTGAAACCAAGGCATCCCCAATTGGGGACTGTGGTTTGGCTGAAGGTATTGAGGAAAGGAAGGATATGGGGAAGAATAAGGAAGGTGGGGGAAGTACGTGGCTATTTAGATCTGGTCGAAAAACACAGTTTTTTAAATTTTTATTTTTTATGTGAATACCGCACAAGAGTCCCAACTGCTCCCAACTGTCTGAAGCCAGTGAGACTATGGCATCCCCAACTTGGGAATGTTGTGAGGCTGAAGGCATTGGGGATGGGCAGGAGAAGGGGAAGAGGAAGGTGGGGAAATACCTGGGTATTCAGATCTGGTCACCAAACACGGCTAAAAGCGATTTCAAGCAAAATTTTAATGGAATTTGAATGGTCGCCTTTCACCAGGGTGATACTGAAAGTATTTACCACTTAAGAATGTGCCGCAAATATACTTTATATTATTTTACATAAATAGATTTTCAAATAACACAATTTAATAAAATAAAATTTACTTCCGCACTCCAGGATTTGAACCCGCGACCTCCGGATTCGTAGACAAGGATCGTAACCCATCAAGCACGAAGACCGTTTGATGAGATCTTATTGGTTAATGAATGTGACAGATAGTTTGTTGTATACGTGTTGCAGAAAATTTTTACATTTTGTGTTCCTCGTCTGTAGATGGAATTTTATAGTGGCGATGATGGCAGGGCTGTCAAATAGGCGAATAATGATTCAATGTAATAAAACTAGGTCTGAAATAATTATCCTATCAGACAGCGTAATTAGATGTAATCGATTCATCAAACTTATGTTCTAATGTTTTCATCTGGAATTTTGAGCTTAAATTTTATATACCTAAGAAATTTGTGCTGAACCCGTTCTATGTTATTAGAGTGAAATTTATACAAAGGCGACCAAATGGGTGAATTATACTCCACTAGACACTAGACTAATGAAGTGTAGAATAATTTCAATCAATCTAAAGACTTGAAATCATTTAAAGTTCTGCATAGGAAGCAAAGCATATTTAAAGCTTTGTTAGTTATTTTCACTTTAATCCGTGTAATGAATGTCAAGTTTTCATCGAATGTTCCCGAATTTGTGTCACTGGTTATAATTTCAAAATGGCAACGAGTTTTAGAAAATCTCATTACTTGACATTTCTGAATGTTAAAAAATAAATTATAAATAGTTCATCATCTTAAAAAGGACAGACAGGCTATGACTCCTCATAATCATAATACCAGAGCAAAGCCACTAGACAAGCTAAATGTACCTATGTGTAATACTACTTTTGGACAAAGAAGCTCTGAATTTTTAGCGGTAAAATTATACAACAAACTCTCACTTGGTATCGAATAAAGCAATATCGAAAAATTGCATCAAGTCCAGCAAGACTTGGCTTTAGGAATTAAGAGAAGAAAAACTGACAATTATCCTCAATACAACATCATAGAAATGACTGGAAATACACAACTTAGTTCGCCTCAGCACAGGATCTCCTACTGAGGAAAATCTATAATTTTATTTTATTTATTTAATTTCATTAAATTGAATTATAACAACAAAAACATTAGCCACTCCACTCACCAAGACAATTGTACAGCCGCTCATCTCTGTGTTGAGATGAGCGGCTGTACAATTTAATAATAATCAGTAAATACTAATAAGTAAATAATAATACATGAATAAAAAATAGTAAATATTAATAAGTAAATAATAGTAGATAAATAATCAAAATTAGATTTTAGATTATAATAATTAAATAATAATAATAAGTAAATATTAATAAGCGTATAATAATACACATTAAATATTAGGTAATATTAATAGGTAAATAGTAATAAGTACATAATAATAACAAAATTAGGTAAACAATATGTAAATAAAAATAAAAATAGGTAATAATAATAATATGTAAATAAAACTAGGTAAATAATGAAATGTAAATAGTATAAAGTAAATAATAAATATATAATAATATTTGTCCATTTTTTATACTTATACCTTACCTCAAAATGTCAAAATTATATAGAAATTAATTTAAAAGAACCATTTTATCCCACCATTCATGTAGTTGATGTAAATTAGCTTGTAAGATTTGGACATGTACTACATGAACACGTATATGTCCAAGACAGGTGGAGAAAGTAGTGCCAGGAGAATACAAGATAATCAAGCTATTTTTTTAATTTATTTTTTAGTTTCTATGTAAAGGTTGTACATGTATGTGACTTTAGTAATAAATTATAAGTATAACGCATGTGTGTTTTATGATAGGATATGTTAAAATAGATAAGTTATGAGATGTGTGTTAAGGTATGATATTTTAACGTAGGTAAGTTAAATTATGATATGATATGACGTGCTATTTATGTTATAAGGTAAATAAGGTATGTTATACCATACCATATTATGTTACGTTAAGTTATAAGCTATATTACGTTATGTTAAGATATAAACAATATTATATTATGTTATCGTAAGTTACAAGTTAGATAAGCTATGTTATATTACGCTATATTAAGTTAAGTTTAGTTATGATATGTTATGGGTAGGTAAGTAGTCCGTGGAAGGGAATGGCCGACACAGGTGTCGATGAGGCTCGCTGTCCATCACGCCGCCAACCCTTCGGTAGCGCGAAGAGGAGGAAGGAACGTGAACTATGTCGAATTGGCACGTGGAATATCAGAAGAGGGATGGAAAGAAAGATTAATGAATTGTGTGATACGATGGTAAGGAAAAGTTTGGATGTACTCTGTATAACAAAGAGTATGAGAAAGGGGAGCGGTACGATGCAACACAGTGATACGCTCGTAATCTGGTCTGGGACACCAGATACGGAGAGGGCGTGTCAAGGAGTTGCAGCATTACTGTCTCCTAGAATGGTAGAATGTATGTTGCAGTATGAATGTGTCCGAGAATAATGTGGATCCGATTCAAAATCGGGTTGACAAGAGTGTTTTTAGTAATATGCTATGCTCCTGTCAACTCTGAAAGCGATGAAGTGAAAGATAATTTTTTAGTGGTGTGAGCGATGTGATGAGATTAAAAAATATTAATGAAATGATTATAATGGCAGGGGATTTAAATGGGTGGGTGGGAGTTAGACGGAATGGATTTGAGTCAACCTTAGGTATATTTGGGGATAAAAGAACGAATGATAATGGTAACAGAATGCATGAAGTATGTTTAGAGTGAAACCTTTTTGTATCGAATGCCTTCTTTAATCATAAAGGTATCCACCAATATACGTGGGAAAGAGAAAATGAAAGGTCAATGATCGTTTTGTTGTAATTGACTCTAGGTTGAGAGCCATCACCGAAGACACAAGAGTTTTCAGAGCGGCTGAGGTAGAAACCGACCATTTTCTGGTTATGTCGAGAGTAAATCTCTTCCGCGGCTGGCGCTATAAAGTAAAAATGGCGTTGACTCCGACTAGAGTCAGAATAGGAAAACTGCAAAACGATAATGTAAGAAGTAAGTATGAAAATTGTGTAGAGATGCGATTGAATGATAAGGAAATGAACGGTCTAAGCATAGACGAAACATGGGATCACATAAAAGTGAGCCTTTGTGAATCTGCTAGAGAGGTATGTAGGATAAGTACGCAAGGTAGGAAGAAAGGTGATGCATGGTGGGATGATGGAATTAAAGCACTGGTCTCAGAAAAGAAGAAAGCGTGGTTATGTCTGATAGCGACTGGCAGTGCTTCTAGCGAAGAAAGGGATAGAGCGAAAGAAGTTTATAAGGGATGCAAGAAAAGAGTACGTGCTGGAGTGAAAGAACGAAAGAAACGCCTGGAAGAGGAAGAGGGGATCAAAATGACAAACCACTTCCAAGAAAACATTAAACTGTTTTGGAAGGAAGTCAAAAGGTCCCGGAATGGTCCAGAAAGCGGATGTGTGAAAGTGATAAAATCGAAAGATGGAAAAATGCTGACGAATGAGAAAGATATAAAAGTGAGATGGATGAAATACTTTGAAGAGGTCTTCGAAAGCAACCCGAGTCCTAGTGATTCCAGTGGCGAGTCAGGTATGAATGACGATGGCGTGAATGTTCCCAAAATCAGCATGGATGTAGTTAAGAGATCAATTAAATGTATGAAAAATGGTAAGGCTGTTGGTTTCGATAATATTGCTGCTGAATACTTTAAAGGAGATAGCTGTATAACTCTACATGGTTATGCAAACTTTTTAACCAGTGTTTAGAGGAGGGTTACACCCCATTAGATAGGAGAAGGGCTGTGATCATGCCTCTATACAAAGGTAAAAGGTCACGCATGGAATGTGGAAATCACAGGGCTATTAGCCTGCTAAGTTCAGTTGGAAATCTGTATGGTAGGATATTGATTGAAAGGGTACAAATAAAAACAAAGGATAAAATATGGAATGTGCAAGGTGCATTTATGAGTAGAAGGGTGTGCATTGATCAAATTTTCTCGTTGCGTATGCTCACAGAGAAGTTTCTGGCAAAAAACCAGAAACTTTTCTGTGCTTTTGTAGATCTATAAAAAGCATACGACCGAGTTGACAGAAAAAAACTTATGGAAGGTGTTGTCCAAAGTATGGAGTGAATACAAATCTTATACAGGCAATCTCATCTCTGTACGAGGGAAGCGTTGCATGTGTTAGGGCAAACGGTGATTTTACGGGGTGGTTTGACATCACAAAAGGTGTTAAGCAAGGCTGCGTAATGTCACCGTGGTTATCCAATCTATACATGGATCATTGTATGCAAGAATTAAAAGAGGTGGGCTTGGGCGCAAAAATGAGTAGTCTGCAAGTATGTTGCCTGTGTATGCTGATGATGCGGTGCTGATTGCTAATAGTATAGAAGATCTACAGTCCCTCGTATCTAGGATGAACGAAGTATGTATGAAAGAATGAGCTAATGATGAATGTAAGTAAGTCTAAAGTCATGGTGTTTGAAAGAGAGTACGAAAACAGTGTGCAATATAGTTGTGAATGATGAATACTTGGAGCAGGTAGACGAGTTTGTGTATTTGGGAAGTATGTTTACGAGAGATGGGAAGACTGATAGGGATATTGAAAGAAGGGTGAATGCAGGAAACTCCATTAACGGAGGACTGAACGCGGTTGGCGCAAACAAAAAGTTGTCCAAGGAAGCGAAGCTAGCAGTCCACAATGGAGTGCTGATACCAACTTTGATGTATGGCAGTGAGGCATGAAACTGGCAGAGGAAGGATGAAAGTAGACTGAATGCTGTAGAAATGAGATCTCTGAGACGAATGTGTGGTAAAACCATGTATGATCGTGTGAAAAATGTTGAGATTCGTAAAGAATGCAAGGCTGATGTTAGCTTAGTGAGCAAGATTAAGAAAGAGACGCTTAGATGGTTCGGGAATGTACAGCAAATGAATGAAGAAAGGAGTGTAAGGAGCATATATGACGCGAATGTGAATGGAAGAAGGAGCCGGGGACGTCCGAGGAAAACATAGCACGATCGAGTGAATCAAATAATTGAGTCGGACCATGTCAGAAGTCGGAATGACAGAAGAGAATGTATGAGACGTTGTATGAAAGTGAATGAAGCAAGAAGTGTATGCAAAGATCGAGTTGTTTGGCGGTCCGTCCTCTCTGCCTACCCCTACGGGGAAACGGCGTGATGGTTAGTTAGTTAGTTTATTTAAGTATAATGCATATTATTATTACACAAGTATAAAGTGACAGTATTCAGAGTCGTACTTACTGGGGTTTCCTTTTGCCTGGACTTTTTTTTACAAAATATCTATTTGTCTTAAATTGTCTTTATATAGTTTGCAAGTTCTTAATCACTCAGTTCTCTCAGCCATGTTTTGACTTTATTTTTAAAGATATTAATTTCTGTAATTTTTTTGATTGATTCGGTAAGACATTATATAGTTTCGCAGGAAGTGAAGAAATCCGGGTTGTCCCAGGACGACTTTGCATGATAAAGTTATTCAAATACTTGAGTTGTGTCATCTCACGAATTGGAATGAAACAAAAGAATTATTCGATGTTAGACTGTGAATGAAGCAAGTGTGTCGGTTTATTTATTAACAGTAAATTATCATATACACACTTTACGATACAAATATCATGCAGATATGAATGAACGATTCAAAATAACACAAAATCCTATAAGGGGTCAAGGTCTTTGGGAAACTAGATGAAAGGGGTGGTTAGCATGGGTTGACATTAAATGACTTCATTAGAATAAAGAACTCTTAGAATTGAAAATAAACCTCATTTTAAAACATTTTTAATTATTGAAGATAATATTAATAAAATGAAACATCAAACCGAAAAGACACAGAAAAGAAAAAGATAACGGTAGCAACTGGGATTCAAACCCAGGACCTCTTTGTTTATCCGGGACCTGCGCTCTAATTCACTGAGTTACTGTTACCCTATTCCGTTCCGTCATTTTTATCGGCATCATGCTTCGGTTTCCAAGAACGGTCAATACCATCTTAAATTAATTTTCCTTTTTTAATTTTTAATTTTAATTTTATTTACATTTTACTAAAGAAAAAATGCCATGCAATAAGTCAGGATAAACTATTTTTTTATAGTTTGTCTAACGGGAGCTTGTTATTCAAAACTAAAAATTTACAGTAAAATAAAAACATAATAAAATCTATATATTTCTCAAGAATCTTACTGAAAAATATTTCTACAAATATGTTTTTACTGCTACAAGATTCTACCAGAATTTAAATGTAATCTTTAGTGTTTCGTGTCTCGGATATATCTATTCGATTTTTATTTACCCGAAATATCTGTTGACTTTTTCTATAAGTCTAATATAATTTTTTTTTTTGTAATAAATTATTGAAGCTTATAAAATACCATGAGTTTTTGGGTTTGACTTCCAGTTGCTACAGTTATCTTTTTCTTTTCTGTTTCATGTTTCATTTTGAGAGTTGTTAATATTATCAGTAATGATTATTAAAAATATTGTACACATTTAAGTACGTACTGACTCATTAAACATTAGCAGCTTCCAAGTACAAACAAACTTAACACCGTAGCGATAAGTAGTGTTCCTCGTTAATTGTAATGAATTGCATCCACAGTTTAGACAAGCTCCCACGATGCACACTACACTGTTATGCAAGCAGCATTGTATGAACGGCGCATGACATCAGATGACTGAGATGACGTCTTCAGTTCCTGCATCCCCGTTTCCAGTTGACAGTTCCGAGTTGTTTCCGTATGCTAACGATATTCACCATTTCCACTGTGAGACGAAGGAACAGTTACTGCAAACTGCAACAATAAACAATTTTCTGTCTCAATAAAGATGATTAGGCACTCCTATGGAGGAGTAATGCAACCAACTTTGTCTTAACTTATGAAGGAACTTCTTAAAATGCATATATACATTTGGTAATCACATATTTTTATACGCAAGTAGGTATTACATATTGTGATATTTTGTCTTTCCACGCAGTACTCGCGAGAATTACGTACATAATTATGTAAACGGTATTTTGAGTTGTAACGTTTTGGTAGAACAAATGTTCATATATATTCTTCTAAAATTCTTACTTTAGTAGAAGCCAACTATATTAAAATACAACCGTGCAGCCAAATAATTTTAAAAAGATTCTTGCTTGTATAATGGTGTACTGTATCGTTTGACTACTGCGGGGTAAAAAGGGAATGTGGGCGGATGTTCCAAACTAGTTCAAAACATTTTGAACCACTATCGGTGTGTTCAAATACGAGCATATTCAAATGTCCGCTCTTTATTGGGTCAATCAGAATTTCTACGTACATATTGAAAATTTCCCTTGAAAACTTGAAGTTTGAATGCACTTAAATATATATAATTTTTTATATTATCTACATTGAGATGTCCGGTTGAAAAGTAATCATATGAAACATATTCCATAGAAAGAAATCGTAAAGCGTGCTCCGTAAAATATAAATGACATGGGTTCTGTTTATTTATTTTTAATTATTTATTTATTCAATACAGAAAAATGTTTTACAGTAAGAACACTTTGACTGTCCAACCGGGAAGTTCCCATTTTAGGACAGTCAAATTGACCAGCTTTGTTCATATTGCTTAATATGTGAGAAAAAAAAAATTACAATAGAAAAAAGTATGGACGCATTATATATAACATAACACTTCAAATGTGGTGTTTGTTATTAAACAAGGTTGAGAAATAATATGTTAGTATCTCGTATCTCAAAAAAAAACATTTAAAAAATAAATAAAAATTTCTCCTTATTGCTTATGTACAGAATACAGTAAGTGTACATAAACGCATGTATACACACACAACACATCCATACATGTACATGAACATATGTATATCTGCGTGAATGGTATGTTAAAAGTAAAATGTTTAGTGGACTTGAATAAGTAAAATGTTAATAAAAATAAAAGTAAAGAATGTAATGGATAGTATGAATTAAATAAACTTATTTGTAATAAATTTTATTACTAGGTACGTGGAAATTATGTTATTTGACATGTTATAGGTAGGAAAAAATTCACGACGATTCTTTAAATGCTACTTAAGTCAGTGGTCAGGTTTATGATCCATTCTAAATACGTTGAGTTTTATTAAATATTTTAAAAACAATCGCTGATGCCCTAAGCGTTATTTATATTAAGGCGCTTCCGCTCTCTATTCCGTTTTAACATACCTCCTTTTCAAAAAATGTTCAATTTCAATCGGAGGGTATTGCTGTGCCTTAAAATGGTTGCCTGTGCTTTAAAAGAACACTAGTCCATTTTTTTTTAACGTTGACCATCCACTTTTTTATATGCTGTCCTTCTAACTTAAATATAGCTATTTTTCTTTTATAGTTCGTTTTCATTGGTAAAATAATTCTCAAAGGTTGATTTCTTAAAGCCCGCCAAAACGGCCGGAATCTGAACGGTGACCGCGTGATATCACTAAGCATTATACGGTCACACAGAATGAATTTACAAATACATCATTTTGGTGCGATCAACCGCGTGACGTCGTTCCAATGGTATCAACGAAACGGGGCGTTTTGATAATATGGTTTTTATTCACTTTTAAATAATGATTTATAAATTCAACGTATAATTAATTACATATAATAAAACCACATGAATATTGTTACGTAACAAATGGAATACCTTAGAATACTTCTAACTTCTTGTTGCAAGGAATAGCCCGGCATCCAATAACACGACAGCCCGCCGACGGCTACGATAATCAACCAATCCGGTGAGTTCCCACCACCCAGCGTGGTTAATCAACCAATGAGGTCAAGCAGAACAGATAATTACTGGCCGCATGGAACAGCGCAGCTCGTGAAGCAAGCTCGCCGCCCGCCATTGAAACTCTCTTCCCGACCTCCGAGCTATCACCTGCGTGCTCCGTTGGAGCTCGCAGCCCGGTACAATTATTCGATTTCGATTCTACACATGGAAACATCAATTGCATGAGGGCTTGAGGTCCCCAGAAGATAGTTCCCTTACTACCCTTGTAAAACACCTAGAATGGTGTCCTTTTAACTGTTAAACTCAGGGTGAGAAAGGTTAATACCAGTGCACCTTGGACGCTGACTAGACTCCGCCTTGGGGACGGCGTCGTTTGGACCATCAGCTAATACATGTAAGCCGCTAACCTCGACCTTCCTATTATGTGCTGTACTTGTATGTCTTCTTTCATTAACTTGCCCGGTTATAACTCCTTCAGAGAGAGGAATAGTCTAGAACAGAGTAGATGCCAACTTCTTGGAGAAACCTGCATAACTTCTATGACCATGTTTTCGTTACAATAAATTCTAAACTGAAAGCACGCCACCTCGTCAATTAATGTAGAGTAGAATGCCTCCCTCCGATTGTAAGGCCGCGGCCGACTCATTTGACCTTGAGAAAAGGAATCTTCATGCTGTACCAATGCTGAGCTAAGTCATGATGGAGAGGGGACCAGTCCTGCACTGTTTCTCTTTACACCAACTCTCTTTTGCCCATCTCCCTCCTTTCAGCACCCCTAATACTGACGCACATTCGTAATACTGGCGCCCATCGTGGTTCTATTTCCATTCGTAATAATATGTTTGTCATCGGAGTTTCATATTGTGTGATATTTTAATAAAAGTCATAAATTTGTTTTATAAACATATTTGAAATAATATGTTTTCACTGATTCAAGTAAAAAAAGGTGTAAAAATGATTTTACCAAAATTAGATCACTATCCCATTTAACGAATCATTATCAAATTTTTATTCCCATGGTCGTATCAGTATTGACTTTGATAGTTTTGGTATACGCCATCATCTTACCCCTCTGGCACTACTGCTCGGTCGGATTAAGTTCAATAAATGTTTGACATCTTATACTACCTGTTTTATTACACCGTAATATTATCGGTTAAATAAGCAAAAGTCTTCTCGCTACCAGCAAGGAAAAATAAAAGTTTACATATAAAAAGATTATACGTAGATACTTAGAATACCGTTGGAAAGAAAAAGCATCTCCAGGTTTTGCAATTTTTTTTCGCTGTCTATTAGGATATAGCCAAAAAACTAAGTTAAATCGGGAAAATAGCGAGTATCCCAGAAGTCAAGTAATGAAGAGAAATTTTAATTAATAAAGTTATCGCGTACTCCCGGGCCAGGCTCCAGCCGAGAGAACGATGTCGAATATTAAAATTTTGCTACTTAGTTTTATAAATGGGAATCATTTTTCACCCACAATTCTAAAATTATGCAAATGCTCGCCAGAGTAAAGCTAACCTTTTTCAAATACTTTTGGGAAACTGACAAAAACTGGAGTAAAATCTTTAGAGTACAATAGTTTGAGCCTTCGGATAGAAATCGCTTAGGAAAAACGGTCAGCAGATATCAGTCCGGTGATCAAGAATTAGAGGAAATCCTCCCGAAAAGTCAACATGTTTTTGCTACAATAGCGAGGAAAAGCCAGAGAAAATAAGCATTCGAGTTTTCTCTGTAATTTGCACGATAAATTTATATCTTAGTCCTTGATATTTAGAGAGGAAAACATTTTTGTATGGTTTTTAGAGTTTTCAAAAAGGATCGGTGCGGAATCGGGATTAAATCTAGCTTTATACGATACGTATTTCCATACCCATCCTATAAGGAAAATCTTTGCTTTACACAATAATTATTTTTATACCGAAGATACGATACAAATATTTTATTTGAAATTCATTTTAGCCAACAAAACGGAGATCGGGGGAAAAATAAAACCAGAAATAACCACCTGTTTAAATAAAAACTGACACGATACTCGTATATATTATATTTATAGATAAACATATATTTATTTTTTAAGCCCATAGATTCGTCTTCCAGAAGGTGATCCAATCTGAAAGTAGTTAAATATAATTTGTAAAGCTCTTCCGTCAGCAATAAAACAAATTTCAAGTCATAAATGTACAATATTATAAAGCAATATGATGCACTCCTGACATAAATTCTACACAGACAATACATTTAGTTTTAATTGTGCCAGTCTGAAGATGCCTGTGATATAATGAAACCGGTCAAGTCGAAAATAAACATGGGGAAGAAAGTTAGAAAATTAAATATAATAACCATAGTAATAATAATAACATATCATGTACATAAATGACATAGATATATTTGACAATAATCTGAACTTGGCAAAATTTCAAAAACAAAGTATGAACGAATTTCTACCTGGCTTATAAATTATTGTTAACTACAACTTTTTAAATAATTAATTTATTTGTTATTAATGCTAATATTGACTGTGTGAATATTGTGGATATAGGATTATTTATTTTTTTCAGTTCATTTATATTCCTGTGTATTTTTAGCTTCGGTGCAGTTTTTTGTTTTTTCTTATTTCAAGTGTAGTTAACTTCTGCACATGTTTTCTATTTTTATTTTTATGTGATTTAAAAATGATGTACTTGTATGTAAAAGACCTCTGGGTGCTTAAATAATAAATAATTTTAAAAAAATGATAGTATTTGTCACAAATTGTTTTTTTTTTTTTTTCAAATGGCTTTGAACGCCGAAACAGCTGTAACAATAATGAAAACTAAACATACGTCATTACATTTGATTTATATTAAATATAAAAAAATGGAGTTTTACGAATTAAACACAAAAACAATTAAAATGTAAATTCGTGTAATCGGTTCCATATATTTTAGTTTAAATAACGCAAAGTGTGCGGTTATGCCCCATTGGGCAATATGTTTATATGTTTCACCATCATGATTGCACGTTCATTTTCAATTTCAACTGACGAATGGAATTAACCATCGCCTTCTTTTCATTCCGATTGCGCCGATGCAAGTTGAAACCAAACACTGTGGCACGGCTAGAGAGATTAATACGAAAAGCCTGACAGATCCCCGCGTAAGCCACTGCACATAGGGCGTTAAAATATTTTTTTTGTATTCAATTTTGTGTGATTTAGTTTATCCGGATAACTTTTATTTTCACTGATTATAATTTAGATGCTGAGTAAAATACGTAAACTGCGCATTCAAAATATAAAACTAGCGAGTCTAGAGGTGCATAAATATGGAAATAATCTTCTCTACCCAGGGAGCGGGCTGCCTATTTCTACTGTGGGGCTTTTATTTAATTTGTTTCAAAGAATTGTAAACTGTGTTTTATGTGCTAAGCGGTACTTGCTGGAGGCATCTTGAGAGAAGCTTGGGCCGTGTGTCTACCAAGCGTAATGGAGGGTATAAGATGGAATTTGAGTGGAGAGGGGGGGGGGGAGGTTGGTGCTGGGGGCGCACCAACCCCCTTGGTGATTGGAGATTGAGGGATTCGACTTCAATTCTAATTTGGAGTAAAATGTTTTAGCTAAATCTATTATATATTTTCGGAGTGGTGGAATTTTCGAGCCCGTGTTAATTATGCTATTCCTGACGAACCAGGGACTTTTTGCGAATCATCGGAGGAATGCATTGTGGAATAATTCTAGCTTTTTTGTATTTGAAGTAGCCCATATCAGTGATGCATGTGTTAATTTTGGTTGGATTGTAGATGTGTAAATTAGAAATTTAGGAGAATATGACGCAATAAAGAATGGTAAAAAATGTCGGGGATACCGTAGGAGGACATAATTGATATATCAGAATAACAGAAGAGTTTGTGTGAAACGATTCATGAATGTGAATGAAAATGCAAGGAGTGTGTGTCAAGACCGAG
>JAHDVE020003828.1:0-18883 GCA_022606495.2 Halesus radiatus | reverse complement strand
TATTCCACTTACTTATTTTCAACTGAACTGGTTTCACCCTATCACAGAAATCGTCAGAGTGGTACAATAAAATTTTAAATACCCATTAAAATGTACCCGGTTACCCGTGGTTCACGACAAAAGTAGTTCATGACAAAAGCAGTTCATGACAAACGTAGTTCATGACAAAAGTAGTTCAAGACAAAAGTAGTTTAGGACAAAATGTAGTTTAGGTCAAAAACTGCTATAAAATTCATTTTAGCAAACAAGACGGAAATCACATGAAAAAACAAAACCAGAAATACGCTATTGGAAAACTTAGATGATAAGATGAGTTATGATTCTTAAAAATTCAGAAAAAAAAACATTATCATAAACGTATACTTAGATATTTATAAAACGATACTTAATTAAGTGATGCATAAGGTAAGATTTATATTTTTTATTACATATTATTAACATTTGTATGAGCTAACATATTATTGCCGATCTCACCAGTTGTGAAACGCCTGTGTTGAAATGGCAATTTACAGGAGTAGTTGATCGGCTAGGTAATTGTATACATCAGATAACAAATAGATTAACAATAAATTAATTAAATATATATTTATTTTTTTACAGTAGACCAAGGAAGAAATAATTTCCCTCAAGGCCTATATCATCTTTGGGGATGCTGTGTGGAGGGTCTTTTAGAGGATAGGAAGGAGTAAACTTGGGTCATGAAGAGACCCATGTTATAGGATGGAGGAGACACAGAGGCCGGCAGATCATTCCACAGCCGAGCTGTTGAACACAAGAACGAGTCGTAGAAGCGACCCGTTCTCATGTGACAAATGTCAACCGTGTGCAAATGTTGGGCGCGCGTTTGGCGTGTTTCCCGACTATGCACCGGTGCCGAAGGGATCAATGACGCTAGTTCCTCGGAGCATCTTCCATTAAAATACCGGTAGAACAAGGACAGCATTCCCATCCGAAGTCTGTGCTCCAACGATTGCAACCCATTTGTTAAGATAGGCGAATCTATCAAACGGACCGCCCGTTTCTGCACAGAGTCAAGGTTTTTTTTCAGATATTTTGGGACTCCCGACCAGAGGTGGCTACCAAATTCTACAATGGGGCGCACTTGCGATTTGTACAGGGTCAGCAGTTGTGTACTATTAAAGTATCTGCGGGCTCTGCACAATACGCCCAGCTTCTGAGAGGCTAACTTTACTCGGGCTTTGATGGAGCCCCATACCTGAGCTGGTCACTTAAGGTTACACCAAGCATATCAATGGAAGGCTTGTTGGGAAGATTGCTTCCATTAAAGGAGACTAGATTGTCATTTCGATCCCTTTTAGACGTAATCAGACATGATTGGGTCTTTGAAACATTAAATTCGACGAGGTTATTCTTACCCCTTAAATATTACCTTGTAATCACCGCTTCATTAATATATACATATTATGTTTCGAAAGCGAAGTTTTCCTCATCAGGTATATACAGAATACTGATAAATAATAATGTCAAGTATAGACAAATGATAAATATAGAACACAATAATTTAAGAATAGGCAAATTATAAACAGGAACAAAAAATGATTAAAGTAGTTAAGTAATTAATCAAAAATTATTATAAAACTTTGAACAACAAATTTATCTTAAAAATTAAAAAGAAATTATTTTTATTATTACCATTAACATGGAAATTAATTCAGGAGATAGCTATTTAAAAAAAATATTTGATTAATAATTATATTTAATTGACTGTTAACACTTTTTCTGATTTCTAAAATTTCAAATTAGTCTAATTGTAAACCGGTTGTATTTTTATGCAATTTTTTTAAACCTTTATTTATATCAAAAGAATGACTGCTTTCCAAAATATGATTGGCAAATTAAGAATATAATTATTGGCTATATAAATTAATTCGTAACGATTGCAACTTTTTTTACATCGGAAAGACTCAGGTGTTAATGTTTATCATTTGTCTATACTTAATTTTATTATTTTTAGTATTCTATATGTCCTGATGAGGAAAACTTCGCTTTGAAACATGTTGATATGTATATATTAAAAAATAATTGTGTTTTAAAAGTAATTCTTAATTCATTTATTAATAGTTTAATAGATTAAAATTTAGCAATTTTCATAAAAAATAAACAAATTTGAAAGCAAGAAGGAATTTAGATGTATTTATATTTTTTACTGGTTTGACAGAAAAATTAAAAAAAAAACATAATTTTGTAAGTACTACTAACTTGAGGTGATTTTCTTACGAAAACGGCGCTTATTATTATTATTACTCGTATTTTCCAAATAATCACTTACTATAAACAGTTTGCCTCTGTTGCGTTGTATTGTGGTACCGTCGAGGTATTATTGTCCACAGGGAAATCATGAGCTGCGGATGTTCCAGAAGGTTCACTCTTAAATTGGCATTTTTTTAATACCAAAAAAAACCTATTTTTCCATTACTCCGCACTCAATCGGTGGTCGAAATATGTTTGTGAAACCTTAGAGAATATATAATATCGTCACTGTTCTGACTTAACCTCTTATCTACAAAAATATCCTTTCTCAGGATTTGAAAACACCGTCTATTTTCCCTTTTTTTAAATTCTTTTAAAGCCACTCTTCATTATTTCATTAATACAATACATTATTCAAGTATTCAGTAAATAAAAAAAGATGTATATTGTGTACAAGTTTAATTTGTAGAACTCCAATTTACGTAGTGAGCGGGATTAAATATAACAATGCCGTCAGCAAGTGACGTTAGCACATACAACACAGTTTACAATTCTTTGAAATTTGAATTAAATAAAAGCCGTACCGTAGCAATAGGCAGCACGCCCACTGGGTAGAGAAGATTATTTCCACATTTATGCTCCTCTAACCACAGTTGACACAGGAAGAGGAAGAATTGTTCTCCGGCACTGTATGCAAAATTTTTACAATACCTTAAATAGAACACCGATTTTAAATAAAGTTTTTAAATTTTAATAATAACTAACTTTTAATAATTATTTTTCAAAACGGTTTATTTATAAAAAAAGTTCTGCTATGTAATTAATATTACATTAAAAACTGTTTCACAATATTAATTAAATTGCACAACTTTATCATTAAGTAATCTGTTTTTTAAACTGAATAATAATAATAAAAATACAAAAACTTAAAAAAAGAGAAATGCTTTAAAAACTTCTTCAATGAATATGAAATCGATTTGTGGTGAAATTTTTAATAAAATTAATAAGAAATGTTTTGTATAAACCACTATTTATTATACAAATACCAACATGATTCGGCACCGAAGATACGCAGTACACTTATAAATAATGACAAGAATAGACAATAAAAATGTTTAAAAAAAATTATATGAAATCCCGACAGTTTTTTTTTCATCTCCCGAGAAAACGTGTTATTGCAGATACGGGGTTGGGTTAGAAGAGCACCGATATTTCCTCCAAGTGTGAAATAGAGGAATACGTGGATAAGTGTAACCCTTTCTAATACGTATATATTTTTTACATAAAAACAATATTCAACGATACTTTGGGAGGATAAAAACATAAATAACGTCAACCTTTTTTCATCGATTTTCCTTGTAAAAAGTGAGAATGTACATTTTTCCTTAAATACTAATAAGAAAAAAATACGAAATAACGTAAAATACGTAGTGTGCATGCAGTGGGTGCAACAGTGTTGCCAGAGAAGGTTCACTTAATCATGTTTAAAAAGCCGCACATTAAATAATGTTAGTAACTAACTAACCATCACGCCGTTTCTCCTCAGGGATAGGCAGAAAGGACGTACCGCCAAGCAACTCGATCTCGGCATACACTTCCTGCTTCATTCACATTCTTACAACGTCTCATACATTCTATTCTGTTATTCCGACTTCTGACATGGCCCGACTCAAGAATTTTATTCTCACTTTATCGTGCCATGTCTTCCTCGGACGTACCCGGCTTCTTGCTCTTTACGCTTACATCAGCCTTAAATTCTTTACGAATCTCAACATTTTTCACACGATCATACATGGTTTTACCGCACATTCGTCTCAGAGATCTTATTTCTACAGCATTCAGTACTACTTTCATCCTCCCTCTGCCAGTTCCATGCGTTACTGCCATACATCAGGGTTGGTATCAGCACTTCATTGTGGACTGCTAGCTTCACTTCTTTGGACAACTTTTTGTTTGTTAAAGGAGTTTCCTGCATTCACCCTTCTTTCAATATCCCTATCAGTCTTTCCATCTCTCGTAAACTACTTCCCAAATATACAAACTCGTCGACCTGCTAAAAGTATTCATCATTCCATACTATATTTCATACTGTTTTCGTACTCTCTCCTTCAAACACCATGACTTTAGACTTAGTTACATTCATTAATAGCTCATTTTTCATACATACTTCGTTCATCCTAGATAGGAGTACTTCGTAAATAATTCGAAAAGTTCGTGTCATTTTTAAATTACCCTGCTTTAACTAAGATCAAGACGTATGCATTTAAAAAAATTTCCGATGAAAATTTGTAGATACCAGATTATATTTTCAGAACCAGAACTATCCATCATTCTTACCACAGTTCTCTCCTACTTGATTATCACCGTAAATCAGATGAATAAAAAAATTAAAATGTGTATTACTTGAAGTAGCAGAAGACGCCCACGGCCAGCAGCAGGGCGGCCAGACTGAGGCTGTACCCGCCCAAGTAGAGGTGGCTGGTCAGCAGCGTGGTGGTGCCGCCCTCACCGCTGCCCGCTAGCTCCCCCTTCTCCTTGCAGCGGCTGTAGTCCGTGTAGTTATCCCATGTCCCGATGGGGGAGCAGTTGCGAGAGGCGTTCTCTGAAACAAGTAGAATACTCAATGTAAATATCAATATAAAAATAAAATAAAGATATCCTCACCAAGGCCGGGTACACACGTATAGAATAAAATGTCTCCAGAAATAAACATTAAAATTGTAAAACATCGTACATTGGTCAAATGATAATCAAATGGATAATTAATTGGCTCGGGTAAAGGAGAGTCTGAAATTTTTTTTTTTTTTTTAACTTAAATTTATTCATATCTATTATTCGTAACACACTAAGTAGATAGATGGAAGTAATATTAGCATTACAGATTATTACACCATGCACAGATAGAGCGCTTGATTCCCTACAACAGGCAATCTGCCTAGCTGGGAATCGTCTTGACAAAACAAATAGCACGAGTAAACATTTTAATTATTTTCAGTAGTTTAAATATTCTCAATTATTATTTGTTGGTTTCGCCGGTTACGGTTCAACTTTGATAACCTTATAAATGATTTGCACAATAATATGCCTCCTAATCAACCTACCCAACTGTAATCCATATCTAGTCCATCGACTTTACCCGCAATATTATCCGCTGTGATTTCACTCACTATACATTCATGCACACTCGCAACCCGCCGAAATATTTGTATTGTGTTTGTAACCGCCGATATCTATCAGATTGTGATTCCGCCGCAGATGAGTTTCGTTTTTTTTTATGTTGAAAATCATTATTTATGTGTTCAGTGCATCGACAGTCAAAGAAGAGGTTTTGTGGGGAAATAAGGATCAGGGGTAAGTCTTTTAATTCCAAATTACCCTTCCTATTTTACGCCTGGATATTTGAGCAAATCAATTGTAATTATTTAAATTACGATTGCGTTAATTTATGAACCAGTGCACCCATTTGTTATTATACAACATCATGTACATTCTATTATGATGTACGCTATATTTCGTATCTTACGTAAATTAATATCCGAAATTCGTTAGAGCAGGTATGCAGAAAAGTCAAAAGAATACTGTTCAACGCATTCTGATCTGTTTATGTCTAAACTTTGAATGTTTAAAACATTTATCCAAAAGTCGCCCACAAAAACGTATATCGAGAACTTTATTATTCAGCCTACCGAGATACTGCAGAGGTACGAAAATGTTCCTCGAAGGACGAGTGCATATTTTCAGAGCACTTCTCCACCGTAACAAAGCGTAGAAGACTACGCGAATCCAAGAATAAAGTAATTACTGCCATGGCTGCCTAGATAGAGTCCCCCTTGATGGCTGTCTGGAGACCCTCAAATATCCCATAAAACATTATTTTAATTTCTTCAAACGATGAGTAATTACTCTGTGATGTCATAATTCATAAATTATTAAGAGTTGTTTTATTTAAACCACTGTTTTTAATAGATAAATATCTAAATATTTCTTAAGCAAAGCTCCCGTCATCAGGATATACTAAAAATATAGAAAAATAATAAGCAAATACAAAAAATTTTAAACATAAACAACAATTAACAATAATTAATGAAAGAAGGTAAGCAATTAATTAAAAAAAAGTCAAAATAATTTAAATAAAAATATTGTTAAATCTTGAAAAATTAATTTATTAAATTATTTTTTTAAATAGTTATTATTAATATAAATAAAATCAAGGAAATAGCAAACATTGATAAAAAATGTTGTCAGATACTATTAAAAATTATATTAATAATATTATAAATATACTTATTAATATGAAAATAAATTCAAGCGATAACTTTTTTTAAATAAGGCTTATAATTTCCATACTAATATAGTAAAATGATAAAATCCTTAAGATTTTTCCAACAAAAATGTTACATAAGTCTTATTTTGAAGCGAATTTTCAAGATTCCCGCGCGGCTGCAACAAAGCCTAAGCGGAAGCGTCCCAGTCGGTTGACTTCCGGGCAAATAAACAGGAAGTAAAACCTTTATCCCGCCCTTTCTCTGGTGTACAAAGCCTCACAACTTTACCTGGTGACCTCTGGTTATCATGGCTTCTTGGAGCACTTGCAAAACTTGCTATATTTGGTCGATAAGAATATTTGATTAGAATTGTTTTACAAAGTTAACGATGTTACATTACACGTATAAGATTATTTTATTGTTTTTTTCATTATTTATTCATCCATACAATCTCAACGTATTATAAAGATTATGGCCTGTCTCACTAAGAGAACTTGTGTTGAGAGCAGGCAAAGTTTACACAACTTACAGTTTACAAAGCTTAAAACATTTACAAAGTTTACAAACATTTAAAGTATAATGTTAAGGTAAAAAGTTTGAATCGTCAATTAAATATTGTATTATAATTAAAGGGATGTTTTAAAAATCATTAAATTTTTATCTGTTGGCTGGTGATGCAAAGCTTGATGTTTAATTTATATAAATCGTATTTTGAGTTCTGTTTAATGGTCAGTGGAAGTACATTATTTCTTGCAGAGTATTAAGTAAGAGAAAATGCCCTTAAAATCTAGTATCGCGTGCAGTTTGCACATTGTCAGATAATGTTATTGTTATTTATTAGAATTTAATATTATAAACCTACTAACGGAAAAAGCCAGGCTCATAATTAATAGTTTGAGATAGTCGCTTTAGAATGCTTGGAAAAAATTGAGAATGTTCGTGAAATTAGTAATTTATTACATCAATTATTTTCCAAAATAAAATCCAGCTATTAATATTCATCGTTTTCAAACGTGACCAAGCTCAAAGGCAGGATTAAAAGAAGTTTTTTTTTTCATTATGAAAAAAACTGTTTTGCTTAACGTATTAAAATACGTTATCCCATTTAAAGCAACAGGCTCAAATCTAAAAAAAACGCTCTCACTGTTAAATAAAAATTATTTAGGTATTACGTGATCAAAACAAAACAAAAAAGGCCTTAATAAACCTAGGGCCAGATTCCGATTGTCCTTATCCTTGGACTTAAAGACTATTTGCTTATCTGCCATTCGGATTCTATCGGATAACGGCTGTCATTCAGCGAATGGCGTTCTGTAAAAATATCGATATGTGCGTAGTTTTAAGACCAAAAAAACGCAAGATTATCGTAAGTATTGACATTACATATAAGTGAGTATTTTGTCGAATAATAATGCTTTAAAATCAACCAAATTAACAAAATTATGATGTTTGTAAAGTACTGTAAGTAAATAAGAATAAACTACGCGTGTTAAATTTGTGATACACCTATATATTTTTTTAATAATACTGTGATAATTAAAACACAAATCGTCAATGACATGTAATCGGAATCGCAGTGAAGCAAAATGTTTTTATATACCTAAAGTTTAGTTTTAAATCTGTATTTGGTTTATATATGCGTTAGATTGTTATAAAAAGGAGGATGTCAGGTAGGGGGAAATGTGCAGAGGAAGGTTGGGTTACAAGGGGAAGTTATGGGAGACAATTATATCGGCAGGACTTACCCTGGAGATGGCCTCTTAGATGTGAAGTCTGCTCCGGACATTAGTTTAGCTCAGATCGGCAGTGGCATTAGCTTCTCATCGTTCAGGGTCGTGAATCGATCGCAATCTTATAATTGGGTTAAGGGCGTTTCTAATTCTACGTTAAATGAGTCCAGTAAAGTACTTTCATACTCAGAGTTTATTGTAAAGTTGGACAAACATTGTAGGTTAAGAACAATCGAGTAGTTAGTAAAAAGGTCCTATTCTAGACATGATTCTATCGTAAAATTTCTCTTTTTCTGATTCAAATCTCTAACCGGGTATTGCAAATGTAACAAGGGCTTGAACAAAACATTAGGGGGAGAAGCAAAATCAGCTTACAAGAGGTGATCTGGTCGGGTGTAGGAGTTTGTTGGCAATGACGCCAGGGCCGGACATCTCTGTATTGAATTTAATTGGATTTTAATTGGTAAGTCACCATGTTGAGTGCTTTTGCAGCAAATGGCACGTCTAGCTTCGGGTTTCAATCCGCATGCATAATACTTGGCCGTAATAAACTAGTAACACAAAATAGCCGCCTCTTTTCAGAGACGCAGTTGACTCCTTGAGCTCCAGGCAGGAAGTGAGTTTCAAGGGCAGCAAGGAGCGGCCGTCAAGCTGCCGTGACGCTGGCGTCGCTTCCTTTTGTTCTGTTGTCAGATCGTGCAAATGTATGCTCTGATTGGTTTAATTTGGGCGCTAGAATCGCCTGATTGGTTAATTATGGAGGGAAATGATGTGATTGCTTGCCTAGCTTATTTGTTAAGAAGAGTAGCTAGAACTCATCTCAGGGCCATCCTTTCGTTACATAACAAGGTTTATATTCTAGTTATAGTCACTAGCTATAACTTTTAGTGGCAATTTACTAGTTATAAGCCATAGGTGTAAGTTACTAATTATAAGTCTAAGTAGTTAGTCGCTAGCTATAAATCTTAGTTGTAAGTCAATAGTTATAAAACTTACTTGTAAACAATTAGTAATGAATTTTAGCTGTAAGGTATTAGTTATACGTCCAAGTGATATGTTACATAAATTATTTTTAAAGCGCCCTTGAGGTGATTTTCCCATGAAAACGGCGATATAGAAATAATCCAATTATTATTATTATCATAAGGACAATGCCTAAACCTTAAAAGAACCGTAATCGGCTTCCAGCTTACCACCCACATATTACATATTATTTACACTTTTAGATAAGTTGATATTGAGGAACATTTTAAAGACATCGTTCTTAAACACCGAAAAAGTTTAATACAATTTTTACAATTGCTTTCACCAAAATTCTGGCCACACTTGGTCTCTCCTGAGATAGCCTAACCTAACCTAACCTAACCTAACCAAACCTAACCTAACATTACCTAACCTAACCTAACATTACCGATTAAATTATCAGCAGCCTTTTGAGCTACCACAATTTGTATCTAATACATAGAAGGAGAACAGGACCTTGGGAACAAAGAAAACTTTTTCTGGAACTTCGCCAACGCGGAGAAAACGTTGTCAATATAAATAAATTTCACCCATAATATCGGGAGTAAGCTGTCAGAATTGATGTATCCTGACAACTTATCTATAATACGAAACTTTCAGATCTTATTTTTTTGATGGCTATAAATAATATGTCATTATGACGTAACATCAAAGTCGATGGCTCCAAATTTCACGTGACGTGAAGCCTTTTTTATTTTATTTGGGGCGAGAAGTGCCTTCGTTATCAATTTGTAAGATTATTTCCATGTGAAAAGATATTAATACACTTAGCCAACGGTTGTTTGACGATCGTGACAGTATTATCAGATTTTAATGAAAAATCCGACTCAAAATAGTCACTTATTTATATCAAAAAGATTAAGAATTTATGTTCAATTTTTTTTTGCTATCCCTTTTAAAGCGATGTCAAATTCAATACTTTCTTTGAATATTATTTATGGATTTGACGTGTGATAGATGCTTGTAATATTTGTGTTGAATTCGCGCACAGGCAGGTCAGTGGCTGGTTCCCACCCAACGGTTTTGGGTTCAATTCCTCGACTGGCTAAGTCTTGCATCATGGCACAAGCAACTTTTCCCACAAATAATGATCGTAGTAGGGGATTTTGTCATATTTTTCGTAAACAGGGAATGTTTGTCTTTCTGTACTTGCATCTCGATCTAAAGTAGAAGGGGCTATCCATTGACCACCATTCATAATCAAAATGCTGTTTGAATTGGCTTAAGCTATGATTACTGAGTAGATCTGAACAATAAGATACATCCTAACCTCCACACATGCATAAACCCCAAATTGGTAAAGTGAGCATTTGAAACTTTACTAGTACGTTACAATTTTCATCTTTACTTTGAATATATTACTAGCGTTTCGCCCGTTGCACTTAATGGGGGTAAATAAATTATATTATTATTCTAAAATATTAAACCGTAATTTGATGCTTACAAATAAACAGTTGAAACAACTTTTCTTTATTATTCCCCAATTTAAATTACAATTTGACGTCTACGATTAAATATGTCCATAAAACGTATTATTATTTTAATTTTCCTGCACATTTCAGTCAATAAGACCAAAACTAACCTAACCTAGTCCAACCTAACCTAACCAAACCAAACCAAAAAAAATCAAACCCGACCAAACCCCGCCACATTTAACCGAATTTAACCCAAACTAAAACATAATATTATGGAATTCATCAAAAATTTTTGTAAGCAACCATTTTTTTCCGTTGCCCCTTACCACATGCCACATACATTACCACATGATATATTTTTTCTAATTATTTCCCAATTTAAATCATAATATGACGCCTACGAATTATCACAAAACTTATCATTATTATAATTTCTTCAAACGATTGGTATTCACTTTGTGGCATCATTATTAAATAATTAATTTAAAAAATACACATTAACATCTACATGTTTCGACAGCACTGCTGTCATTATCACGAATATATGTATATATTCCGGTAATTTTATGGAGTCCAACCAAATGTCTACCTTATTGAAATGCGCAACGTATGAAAAAGTCGATCAAATTCTAATGAGATTGAAAAACAAATGAACTCTGAGGTTATATTCATGCCATTATAGACCTTATCGCTGAGCGAGATGTGGGAGAACCCCATTTAAAATCGAATGATTTGAAAAATAACACGGCGGCTGTGAAATTAGAGTATTAATAAATAAATATATTTATACAAAATTATACATATTTTGATTTTTTTTTAAACCTAACAACATATTACACAAAGAAAAAGAAATGAGTTTATTTCCATATATGAAAACTTCAGAAAGAAAGGGAACGTGTGGGTAATGTAAAAAAGTATACGTGGATTTAGATCTCAAGCAAGATTGATATCAGAATGAACTAAAGCCTTAAAGGGGAAGTGATGAGACGCCCCTCAAATAAATTACGGGGAAAAAGGCATATCTACGAAAAGAAACCTTAAATGGGTAAACGAAAACACTCTGATGAGATGATTTTTTTACGATTCTGAATGAAATTTAACGTAATGTCAACACGTTTTAAAGAAAATATTGTTCTTGACAGAAGAAATGGAGTTGTATCAGAATAATTTATTAATAAATTTTCCAAGGAAATTTCAGTTTATTCTAAAGACATTCTTTCTTGAGAACTGCGCAAACTTTAACCTTAAGGGTAAACGAAACGTGCTTGCAGATGACGTAAATTTGAAGTATTTTAAAAAACACTTTTAACACGTAATGCTTTTAAAAATAAGATGATTTATTTTTTCATAATAATAGTAATGATTTATTTTCTTCTTTTTATATATCAAAATAACAAATAATGATATCCTCACTGGGATTTCCCGTACTGAGGATTTCATTTACAAAATATTAAATTACATTATATTTAAACGATGTGCATGATGAAAAACATAAATTATAAGGTGAAGTGTTTTAAGTGCAGTAGAGTGATTTCGGTGTTAGTCTATATTTGATGTTAATATATTTTCTATTTCAGATCTCTCTATGTCAAGTATCCAGTATCGTAATCATTGAAGATAATATTAATAATCATCAAAATGAAATATGAAACCGAAAAGACAGAAAAAGAACTTTTTTTCGGTGATTAAGAATATACCACAACGAGGTTTTAATTTTTAATTTTTTTTTTTATATTTAATGTAAATAAAATTTAATAATGTTATTATTAAGTTCTGCAAGTATTTTTAGTTGTTTTTAAACTGACAGTTTGAAAATGGCCTTAAACGCCGAAACAGCTGTCATAATAATAACAACTAAAAATACTTGCAGAACTTAATAATAACATTATTAAATTCGATTTACATTAAAATTAAAAAGAAATTAAATGCAGTTTAACGAATTACATGGAGTTGTACGAATTAAATGGAGTTGTGCGAATTAAACACAAACACAATTAATGTGGTTTATAAGCTACAATACGTTATTCCTAAATTAAATGAGATGAATTATTTGTTGTCGGGTGTACATACGGAAGAGGAAATTGAATAAATTGTTTTTGTTAGGCGGCTCAGGTTCTTCAAGAACTAACTAGCTAACCATCACGCCATTTCAACGCAGGTGTAGGCAGAAAGGACATGCGAAACAACTCGATCTCGGAATGCACTTCTTACGCATTCACATTAATACAACGTCTCATACATTCTCTTCTATTATTCCGACTTCTGACATTGCCCGGCTCAAGTATTTGATTCACTTGATAGTGCCGTGTCTTCCACGGGCATCCTCGGCATCTTTTTTCATTCATAATCTCGTCATACATTCTCCTTACACTCCTTTCTTCATTCATTTGCTCTGGGTGCCCAAACCATCTAGGCGTCCCTTTCCTAATCTTACTCATTACGTTTACATCAGCCTTGAATTCTTTACGAATCTCATTATTTTTTCACACGATCATACATGTTTTTACCACACATTCGCTTTAGAGATCTCATTTCTACAGCATTCGGTCCACTTTTATCCTTCTCCTGCCAGTTCCATGCCTTACTGTCATCCACCAGGATTGATATCAGAACTACATTGCTTACAGCTAGCTTCGCTTCTTTATTTAAACTTTTGTTAGCACCAACCGCGTGCTGACTTTCATTAATGGAGATTCCCGCATTCACCCTTCTTTCAATATCCCTATCAGTCTTTTCATCTCTCGTAAACACACTTCCCAAATATACAAACTCATGGACCTACTCCAAGTATTCACCAGTCCCCACTATATTGCATACTGTTTTCGTACTCTCTCTTTCAATCACACTGACTCTAGACTTACTTACATTCATCATTAGCTCATTCTTAATACATACTTCGTCCATCCGGATACAAGAGACTGTAGATCTGCCATAATATTAGCAATCAGCATCGCATCATCAACATACATCAGGCAACATTTTTATTTATTTATTAACATTATATTACTAGAAATTGTTCTTTTGTTTATCTCTAGTTGTTCCAATAAATTGAACCTAAAACCCTTTATTTTCCTATGTAAGGGTATAGGCTCGTTATTGACAAGCGGAACGTGATTATTCATGTTCATATTATGTATCGTTATTATATATATTTTTATCCTTTCACTCCTTTCTTCGTTCATTCGCTCTACTCGTACATGCCCAAACCATTTAAGCGTCTTCAAGAAACCTAAAAAAATAATATATATTTTTGGAGTTCTAACGTATACAGTATTTTTATAAGTTTTTTGAATTTTAAACGTAAAATAACAAATTTATTCCATTCCATATTCCATATGTACACCCATCAACAAATAATTCATTTCAAAATTTAAAAGCATCACGTTCTAAAAGTGTTTTTTTCTCCTTCTAAAATATTTAAATTAGCACCATCTGTAAGCGCGTATTACGTTTAGTTTATCTTTATGTGTTCACTAAAATAACGGGATTTATTTTATTCCATAAATGAATTCATCCTATAATTTCTTCAAAAGATTGTTATTCCCGTTGTGGCGTCATTATTAATAAATTAATTAAAAGTACTTTGTATTCACCACTTTATTGATATAAACATATCAACATATTTCTACAGCGATTCTTTCTTCATATTTGTTTTCATTGTATGTCATATATTCCTGATAAGGAAAGCATCGCGTTCGAAACATGTTTATGTATTTATATTATTAAAGTGGTGAATACAAAGTACTTTTAATTTATTTATTTATGAATTCGTCTTATTTTTAAATAAATCTTCAGAGTGGTAAAGTATCCAAAATATTTAGTAAAGATTAAACATCTAAAAATATGTGATTATTTAATCAAAAAAAAAAAAAAGTAGTCAGTACATTCAGAATAAAAATAGGCGAGAAAACAGAGCGAGTTCATTAAAAAAAACATTATGAAAGTGCTGGTCAAAAGTCACAAGGAATTCAAAGTTTGACATTTGAGACGAGACCCCCACAAACTCAAGACGAAAGCCAATTTTCCATTAATAAATAATAGAAAATCTAAAGACGGCAATTTATTCCTTATCCGAAACGTCAGCGGTCTTCAATACATTATTCATGGAATCATTCGGTAGAAATCAGCAGAGCATGGGAATAATCTAACGTATATGTTGTATTATTTTTCTAGAAAGAGTTTTCATTTATTCCGAACTTATAATAAGAAAATTGGGTCTGATTTTGAGATGAAGTATATCAAAAAGCATGAAATAATATCGTCAGTATTGATTTGATCCTTGCAAGATGAAATATTACACAATCCCTGGATCAATTTTTTTTGAGAGACATGAAAAAGAGTTTATGTTCGCCATCCTTCCAACGTACATTTTTCACATATAGTATTATTTATTTCATTTCTTATGGAAGTTATGAATAAAATTATCAAAATACCTAAAAGGTACCTAAAAACCTTTTCTTAAAATTCTTATTATAAATTAATTAAAAATTACTTTGTATTCACCATTTTATTAATATACACATATCAGCATGTTTTTAAAGCGATGCTTTCCTCATCAGGAATATATAAAATACTGAAAAATAATAATGTAAAGTATGGACAAATAATAAACCTAGAACACAATAATTTTTATTTTTTTATTTTATTTTAGTACATAAAACAGGCAATACGCCTAAAACTTATATGCAAGAATGTTTATATACCGATAATAATTAATAAGTACAATAAACAACAACAAACATTATCTAGCAAAAATGATAATAATAATGAAAAAGATGTAAAAGATCGAAAACATATAATAAAGAAGGTGTGTAAACTAAGTCCTTATTGTAACCTGTGCTGATGGTACACTGTTTTGGTACTTAATGAAGGGAGAATAGACAAATTATTAACATAAACAAAAATTGATTAAAGTAGGTAAGTAATTAATCGAAAATGTTAATAAAAAAATATTATGAAACATTGAATAACAAATTTATATTGGAATTCACAAAAATAAATTATTTTTATAATTAATATTAACATGAAAATAAATTCAAGAGATAGCAAAAAATATTTGAATATTAATTCACTATTAACGGTTTTTCTGATTTATAAAATTTAAATTTTCTCTAATTGTAAACCAGTTGTATTTGCATTTAAAAATTTTAAACCTTTATTTACGAGTATATCAAAAGAATGATTGGTTTCTATAAATACGATTGGCAAATTCAGAATAATTGTTATCATAATTATTTATATTAATATTATATCTTGCAGCATTCGGGTATAAGTTTTGTTAGTACAGATCTGAATAAATCAAATATGTAAAGCGCAACTTCAAACTTCTTCTGGGAGCAATTGCTTGGAGAGAATGTGAGTTGGAAATAATTCTATTACTATCAACTTAATTTAAGTACAGTTGAAGGTACGGTATGAAAGTTTAGTCTCTACGTAAAACAGAAAACACTAACGTCGCAGTTAGATGGAAGTAAAAGAGCATAATAAGTTTTTCTGGCCAACATTGACCTCTGACTGTGATTTCCGTACTAGATACATCTAATACATAAGTAAAAACTATATTTTGATAGAAAGCAGTCACTTTGTGGTTAGACATATTTAATGAAAATAAAACAATAACTTTGTTTATAACCACGAGAATTTTATTTAATTTTATTACGACCGACCGGTTTCGCTTAACATAAGCATCTTCAGGGTACAAAAATTAAACTGAACGTTTAAACTTAAACGTTTAATTTTTGTACCCTGAAGATGCTTATGTTAAGCGAAACCGGTCGGTCGTAATAAAATTAAATAAAATTCTCGTGGTTATAAACAAAGTTATTGTTTTATTTTCATTAAAAACTATATGTAAATATTTATCAAGTGTTGATAAAAAAATATTTTTTAAGCCCCCATTATGTAAGTACTCTTGGTTATTAAATGGAAACATTGTAATTAATATTGAGGGGAATGTTGAATTCCAATGCTTCCAAGGAATCTTCTTATGGCCCCATTATGTAAGTATTCTTGTTTATAAAATACCAATATTGTAATTAACATTAAGGGATTTGTTGAGTTCCAATGCTTCCAAGGAATATTCTTATCCTCCCATTATGTTAGTTCTCTTGGCTATTGAATGCCAATATTGTAATTAATATTAAGGGATATGTATAGTTTCACTGCTTCAAAGTGAACTTTTTTTACGTCCTCACTATTAAAATGTAGATTTTTAACCCCTGTATATGTATTTTGTATTAAGTTGTAATTTAAAAACAGAAAAGTAATATTTCTACATTGTACTTTAAATGTCTGTGCACTATACTATCAACAATGTTCCAATAAATATGTTCACTTCTTCGGTTATAAATCTTTATTCTTCTGTTGACATAGTTTGATTTATTTTGAGGTGTATAAAAATACGAACAAGGCTTTAGAATCGACCTATTTTCCCTACTAGCTCCAGCAGTAACACATACTTATTCTGCAGAGAAAACAATTCATTTCTGTTTTTGCGTTATGACGGTTGTGTTGTTGTACTTGAGATGAGATTACTCCGATAGTGATGAAGGCCCGAGTACTGCCAAGTAAATACAGAATTTAACGAAGTACCAAAATGCTATTTGCTGACTAAACATTTCCCGTGATTGAATTTTTTTACACGATCTCGCAATGCTCGGTGCAAACACGACTTCTCTTGATTGATTCGAGATGATAAGAAAGAAAAACAAATTTAAGCAGTAAGAAAACGAATAAAAAAATCTAAGAAATTAAAAAAAAAATTGTTTGAAGCCGTAAGATTGTTGAACGTCTTACTAGTTTTTTTTATTATTAACACGTGACATTGCAAAAATTTCTACTATTCGTACATTTATTTTAATGCAGCTAATTCCCTTTTTCCCAGCGGTTTTATTTAATATAAATCACATCTATTAATCTCATCTTATCTTCTTTCCATTACGCATTATCCTATTGGGTCGTAGACCCATCGCTTCGACAAGGCGTCTTCAGACGTTCTAAACCAAACCAAAATTGATTAAAGTGGGTAATTATTCTTTTATGTTTACTATTTGGCTATTCTTACAATATTGTGTTTTAATTATTATAATTTGTCCGCACTTGACATTATCATTTTTAGTATTCTATACATCCCTGATGAAAGCATCTGTTTCGAAAGATATCACAAGATATCTGGGTATATTAATAAAGTGGTGAATACAAAGTATATTTTTTAATTCATTTATTATTAGTTATACGTCTAAGTGACATGTGATATAAATTATTTGTAAAGTCCTCTTACCGTGCTACCGTACCGATAACAAGTTAATGACAATACATCCGCGAACTTCGGTTGTTGCAATACGTTTTTGATGAATAATGCGGTTTGATTACACAGGTCTGCAAAAAATATGTAGATATTTTGACTAAATTACCTATTTGTGGAGGGCCAAGAGTGGGAGATCAGCAGGTATCTGCTGACCGAGAAGGGTGTGTACTTTGTTTATTGGGAATAATTTAAGAAATGGACTTTTATTTAAATTTATTTGATTATTTATGAGTGTACTGTTGTTTTTGGCACGATCCACTCGCCTGTTTGTATCAATCTATAACATATGTGTATCTTAGTTCATAGTTTAGTTGTACACTGCCCTGAAGAAGCTACGGTAGCTAAAATATTAACTTTTAGCTCGTCCGAAAAAATAATCAATATGGGATTGTAAAATATTAACTTTTTGCTCATCCGAGAAAATAGTCAATATGTGAGTGTAAAGTATTAACTTTTAGCTCATCCGTGAAAATAGTCAATATGGGAGTGTAAAATATTAAGTCTTAGCTCATACAGGAAAATAATCAATATGTGATTGTAAAATATTAACCTTTATCTCATCCGGGAAAATAGTCAAAATGGGAGTGTAAAATATTAACTTTTAGCTCATCCGTAAAAACAATCAATATGGGAGTGTAAAATATTAACTTTTAGCTCACTCGGGAAAATAGTCAACATTAGAGTGTAAGAAATGAACTTTTAAGCTCATCTTGCACCCTTGAGCCTGATTTGCGGCCACCATTCGTTGTACAGTGGTTTTGTAGTCAGGGTTATTAGTATTACCGACAAACTTATGGACTACATTCTTGAAAGAGTACTGTGCTTGTTTTTACTTTTCTCCCATTGTTTCCAAAAAAGAGGGGTTCAGATAAAAGTTTTCTTATATCGGAGCCAGTAAAATCTCCCTTCTATAACTTGGCTTCACACAGTTTC
>JAHDVE020003827.1:0-20483 GCA_022606495.2 Halesus radiatus | reverse complement strand
GATCTTGGAAAGAGCGTTGTAGGGATGAACCACCTATAAGATGTTTCTATGACAGTAATATAGTACTAGGTTAGACCCCATGGTTAGGCAATCTGCATCTATTGCAGTTGACAATATAAGCCCTTAACCGATAAAAAGGGAATTATCTGTTAGTAGCGATAGTTATGATGTGTGACAGCCCCTCGGTTTAGCCCGAGAAGAATAATCTAAGCCACCTAGTGGTATGATTGGGCCGTAGATGACGTGAAGTGTTTATGTGTAGTTAAAGTGTAAGTTTATCTAGTTAAGAGGTGTGTAGTTATAAGAGTTTGATGTCATGCATATAGATAAAGGATATCTTCTCGGATTTTTTGGGTGTTTATAGAGGACTATCACAACGGATTTAGGTACTTTTGTATAATGTATAGTCAGGTAACAATGTATAGAAGAAAAGGGAAGATAGGGACGGGGAATGTGCGCGCGCAAATATGTCAAAACGATTTTTATTTAGTAGTGTATATTAATTATTGTTTTATGAGGAAAAAATTAGGTATAAAGTTTCATGGTTCTTATAGACCACTAGTCCCATCAGTCGTTTCCATCACTCTCACCGTTTCTTCTATCGCTTCAGTAGAAGCAGCCTCCCTTCTAATTCCTTTAAGCATACTGTGTCTCCTGTAGTCAAAGGAGTGTTTATTGATACGTAAATTGAAAACAAACGAATAATGACTTTATACACCCTGATTTTAACAATTGAGATGTAAAAAACTGCGTAATCAGCTATTTTTGTCTGGAGACATATAACGATGAAGGTGATACGACTTGACAAATAAAACTTTGTTGTAAATAATAAAAGTGCAAACATATTTTAGAGAGGTTATGGTTAAATTCATGAGTTTATATGTTTAAAAATATTTTACTGATCAAAAACAAATATGTCTCCTATTTCTTTCTTTCATATCAGACAAATCATTCCCTTCGTGCTCTTTCGATACTTCTAACATCTCTTCGCAAGCTTCCGCTGCTCCTATCTCTCTTCTTATTCCCTTCAGCATATTTGTACTTCAGTAGTCGAAGATGACTGCTTTATGAGTCTTCTTCAAAACTATTGATTGGATGTATAACCTTGTTTTGTTATCAATTCCTATCTTTCTTACATAAATATTGTGATATTTTGTAACAATACCATACCATGTCATAACAAACGTTATTATTTCAACTTCTCATTGTGCAGATTTGCAATGATATAATGCATTAACAGAAATATACTTATTGGGGTTAATTTCTAACTGTTTTACAGTTTGTCACAAGCAGTCGCTTCAAGGCCAGCATCGAAATAATTGACTGGTGTTAATCTCTCTTCCTTTATAAGGCTTTTCTCATCTAATTCTAAACCTCCGCTTCGAGCTTCCATAGAGAGACTTAGCAAAGTCATCTTCAGCACTCTAGACTGGATGTATGCTTCATTTTAATTGTCAATATGAGTTTTTTAATACTGTTTATGACAATTTGTAACTAGACCATACAAAGTCATCACAAATGGTATTATGCGTGATAAATCCAAGTAGGGAACCACAATAATTTGCAAGCAAGTCATATTTATGCTTTTTTTCTACCTCTACTATACGGAGGTTATCAAAGCTTGTGATTCCTACTTCAACAATTATAATCTCTTTATTCTCCTTGTCTAAAATGTATATATCAGGCTTATTAACATAAGGGTGTATGAAAAAGTTATTACATAAAAAATGGGTTGTAATAAATTTCGATTACGCATTTAACACAAAAATAAGTTGGGAAATCAAGAACAATTGTACCTAATGAGATATTTTTCGCCAAAGCAGTAGATACGTTTTACTGTCGGTGTTTTTTGAGGAGGAGTTTTTTAGTTTAATATGGCAAATAAGGGGTTAATTTTGCAGCAAATATTCACGATGTAGCAACGCTTGGCTACAATCAAGCAAAATTACAATTTTAGCTTATTTTTTAGCAGTCTACTATTTATTTACAAATTAGCGAGGATTGCGCTTTCTACGCCTAATATTATCTGATTTAAGAAAAATGGGTCTTCGTACACCATGCATTTTATAATACAGCCCACATGCATTACACACGAATAAACCTTCAAATCGTCTCCAAAGACTAGTTTTGTCCGTTCCACAGTGCGCACATATATTTTTCTGTTGCGGCAACGGTGTTTGGAAAGATGTTTTTTGATAAAGCTTATCGCATTTTTTTCTTTTGATCAGACTTTGAATTTCGTCCCAATGTTTCGATGCTGGGTTGTTTTCAAAGTTCCTATCGTCTACTGAGTAGTTATATCCATATTGTTGCTCTAGCATGTTTTCTTTTTTGTACAATTGGTCCGATGTGAATCTTGAGTCGCTAAATGAATTATCATAACATTGCGAAACAGATTCAGATGGCCCCTGCGCATATCCATGATTTGATTTTGTGCTGTAAGGTAACGATGTTCTATGGTCCATTTCATTATCGTTATATCCCATAATATTGCCATCCTTGCTGTTCGGTTGTATAATATGCTGTCGCTTAGATATATACTTATCACTATTCAGTTGATCTTTGATCATTGCCGCCTCCTCCTTTGATTCGGGATTTCCATCTTTAGTATATTGATAATAAGGATCTCTTGTGTACCGCAGCTTCATCTCTCTACTAACATGACCTCTAGTATTAAAAGGTGTTTTTTGCTGATCAAACCTATAATCGGTTCGATCCGTATCTTGAGGTTCGTTTATTGAGTGATAAGGATTATGTTGAAAATAATTATTTTCTTGATAATCCTGTTGGACAGTATACCCAGAATTATAGTATGCTTGGTTTTTCTCCCTAGAAGCGTTTGGGTCGTCAATATCATAGTATTGGCGGTTGTAACTATTTGCTTGTTGGTTGGATGAAAAACCCATGTCCATATCAGTATTGGCCACTTTTGACAAATCTCCATAGGTGTTTACGGGTTGGTCTTGTGCGTTTGATTGGTCTAAATTGTGATTGCCTAAGCTCATTCCCATGTGACTGTTTTCATATATGATATTATTTCCGCTAATTCTATCGGTATAATCAAAGCACGCAGCGCTTTCGTCTGCAAAGTTATTCTGATTATACGCATTGTAGCTGATATGACAATTATAATCACGGTTTCTATTGACATTCCTCTGGTTAGAGCCTTTTTGTTCGCACCCCTTGGAATTGATACCGTCGTTTTTCGTGTAATTTTCCATCGCGTAATTGTTGTTTGACTTATTCGCATTAAAACGATCATTTAAATCTTTACTACTAGCGGTTGAATTTTGCCACTTGCTATATGGTTCATACTGATAATCGCAGGGATTGTGACCACTGACGTGACCAGCACCAGAACTATAGGAATGCCGCAAATCTGTTTGACTTTCTATATGCACGTGTGGCTCTAAAAATCCATTGACTTTACCGTAGCGTATATCGTTGTGCTTAGAAGTTAGTTGAAAATTGTCACAGACATTTTGCTCTGGATATCTATCTTCCTTATTCGTGCATCCACTACTTACTTTTACAGTATCACAACCTTGATATCCGTTATCATTCTCTTCTTCACCGCCAAATGCACAGAGATTATCTCGAATCTCTAGATTTTCATTATCAACTATAGATTTAGCATCCTCGGGGTCAGCTTCTGGCATATTTTCATCATGATTCATTATAAGGGCCTCTTTTTTAGGGTTGCATTCCTTTGATTTGTAATAAAAAGCCATGTTTCCGGATAAATTAGTTTCCGTTTTATTAAGTAAGATATAATATCTGAAGCTGTTTTGTTTATGATATGGCATTTATAGATTTAGAACTGATGATGTAGTGAATATGTCGTAGATTAGATAAAACTTTGCAATATTTGCTATATTGTCGAATATTTAATAATATGAAAAGATAGGGCATATAGACATTTTTAATTAATTTAGATATACACAAGGGTAGGATTAAATCGGTAAAAATAGTTACGTGCACTATTAGTCAAAATGAAATGAGGTATAAAGAGATATTTTCTTGCTTTCTTCTTTCTTGTCTGACACCATTATCCATACCGCATGACTTTTTTGTAAGCATAAGACTGGAAAATAGTATAAATAATTGAATGTGAATTTGATCGGATTGGTGCCGTATGTTAATGTAAAAAATTATACTATTTATGCCTTAAAAAGTAATGCATCATTTAGTATGTTTAACGTTATATATAAAAAGCTTAATCTGGGTCTAGTAGCATATTAGCAATTAATAAGCATATAACATGAGAAGAGTTGATTTGAAAGACAAAAACGTTTTAGTAGTCCCACATAGCATGCAATTATGCTCAGATAAATAATTTATTAATAGCACGTGGCGACTTGTTTAGTATCCGACCAATATGCTAAGAAGAAACTAATACATCAAGATGCAAATGTATTTAATATGATCTTACACATGATGCACTAATTTAACCTGCAGTAATTAGCCTTTGCAACATATTAGTTGCAGACTTGATATTTTGACACCATACACTGAAAATAAGATGAGATGGATAGTAGCTTGTTTATCATAGGTAAATTTCTGCTTATTGGAATTTCGCCTCAAATGCTACTGAAATATTGGTAGTTGAGATGAAATCGCGAGGGTTTTGATCCGAATGCATGATTCGTCAAGCGATTAAAGACATAAAACGATTGTTGAAGTAAAACTTCTATAAAGAAGGCGTATAAGCCTTTTTATTTCGATACATAATCCGTATGCGAAAAGCTTGATAACTTTTTGTTCGAGCTTTGAGCGTTAAAAAATTAAAGGGAAAAGAAGCAAAAAAATAACAAGGGGAAATTGCTGGTAATCCGAGGGAAAGGATTGTTTTGCTTTACAAAATGCAACAAAAAATGCCAGTGGAAAATGTCTTATTATCTTGTTATTATCGAGGACTCGATAAATTAATGCTACAGGGTGGTAACACCAATAAGCACATCTTCGCCTAAAGTTTATATAAAACATACGCTAAATTTCAACATGCACATATGGAGTGATTTAACTCAACGTAGCATCAAACCCTATACCTGTTTGGATAAGTCAATAAAAAGCATTTTACTAAGTATTTATGCTTTTAGGATTTAACACTCGCGCAACTTTTGGGGATCACAGACCCCAATTTAAAAGATCGGGGCACCAGACGTGGATACGGTTTTTTAATCCAACTGTATGTTGTTAAAATTAAATTTTGATGATCTTTTTATATATTTTATCTCTAAAAAAAGTCTGTAAGGCGCATAAAGTAACTTTTCTGGACTTTACACAGCAAAAAAAAACGATTTAGAAATGTTGTAGCATGCTGCCGTTAGTGCAATAATTCTGGGTGTTAAAACCGGATCTTTTTGTGATGCATTAATATCTAGCTAACTCCACATAACCTTCCATTGCCACAAAAATAGCTTTATGGAAACCCTGTCGCTAAAATTGCATAAATTAACTCTCGCTACATCCCTGCCAGTACATTATAGTAGCTTCCGATACTGAAATAAAAATCTAGCATTGCAAACCAGGCATTTAATTTTAAGACGAGTAAAAGAATGAAATTACAATTATAAAGTGAGCAAAACATCGCGAGTCAATCTTAAGATAGTCAAAATTTGGAATCTCTTGAAGCATGATTCACTTGCAAAAGAACTTGGAATATGCGCAAATGCGAAGTAAGATTCATACTGTTTGAGTTATTTCGTTAGATTGACAAAAGACGAAGATAATCATGTTTAAAAAATAGGAATATTCAAGTGTATAAAAACCTACACAAAGTCAATAATTCTCAAAAGACTTTTTAAGCCATGTCTTTCGTTTACCAAAGACACAATAAACTGAGAAGGGTGATAGATAAGCCGCAGTCACTAACGCCTGTAATAAACACTAAGGCTCATGGTTTAACAGGTGTGGTGATATGGTTTGACAGGAACAAAATAAACGACTTTTTATAAAAACAGTGCTTCTGTTTTTAATTCAAATATACACGATAGCGGGCAGCGAATGACTTAGCATAAAAATATATTTTATAAGAAAGAGTTTTTGATCACCATTTATTACACAACTAGACTACTAATCCCCCACACATACCCCGAGAGATGCCGCTTATTACATAGATGCCTCCAAAATTGCTCCTTCTCTTCTTACTCAACTCGCATCGCTACGCCGTCCGCAGTCAAACAAAATGGCTTCGAAAACTTCCTGGGGACAACCGGGGGAAACACCTTTAAAATTTTGGCGTTTTCCTTTCTCTTATACTTACCCAATTTTTTTTTAAATTTTACTTTATTTTCATTTCCGTCAAGAATTTGTTGAAATGGGAATTCGTAATAGGATGAGTACGTTTATAAGGCAAAGATGGCCAGGGGTTACAAAAATGCTACTCTAATCATGAGCACCTGTCGAATTAAACGACCTATAAATGTTTAAACGCAGACTTGCCACCTTAAATAATGTGTTTTAATGGGAATTACTAGATTTAAATATGCTTTAGCTCAGAACCACCTGATTGAGCAATTTTGTTAATTTAAGGCTGAATAACGAAGCAAAACATGTAGATTTCAACATAGAAATCGATGACTGAAGCAGATGACTTCGCATACAACAGCTTATCTACCTACATTATGAAAAAAATTACCTGTATTTGGGCCATAAGCAGACTGTAGAGAACATGTTTATTCGCTTCTAACATTTCTTTTACCCGTTCTTTTTCTTTTTTTTATAGAATATTTTTTAAGAGTCAAGGGCCTTCTGACTCCGTGCATTTTGAAATATAAACCGCAGGCATTACAGACTGTTTTTCCATCCAATCTCCTCCATAAACTCGTTTCAGTGGTATTACAATGCCCGCACACAGGCTCATTGTTACTATATATAGGATTGTAGCGATGACTATCATTGACGTAATGCAAATCCTGTTCGTAATTTTCATATAAGTTTTCGTTGTGGTTTACAGTACTACTCATTGATTTATATAAATTTGACCATGAATCATACGTTTTTTGAAAATCACTTTGGACATCATAGTTTACTGGAGTATAAAAATGCTCTGATCTAGCATAAAGATTGTTTAATTCACTTTTGTTTCTTAATCTTTGAGCATTATTAAGATGCTGATCTTTAAATGGCATTTGAGCATTTTGTTGGTCATAACGAAGGTGTTGGTACGTCTCTTTTACGCTAGTTCTATCTTCAATATTTCTAAAAATATTACTCGGCCTGCCTCTATGTACAGCTTTATCAGCCAAAATAACTCCAAACTCGCCAGGCTCGCCTTTCCCCCTGTGAGGCAAAGGATTATATGAGTAATTATGAAGTATTCTGCGCCTGTGATCCTCCACTTCTTGTTCATTACTTTGTATTCTATTGTAATGTCCTCTTGAAAAAGTACTTTCCTTTTCTTCTCTACTAACATACGCCAATTTCTTGTCTGTTAAATATTTAAAAAAAGTTAATTCATCAGTTAAATCTTCTATAAACTGCTTATCTATACTCCTACCACGCAATTGATGCACCTTATATACTCGCTCATATAAGTTTTTTTGCCTTTCTCTAATGTAAATATTCTTATTTATCCTGCTAACCTTAATCTCATGTAAGATATCATTGCTGTTCATCATAAGCGATTCGTAAAATTCGTTTTATGGAAAATTAAAAATTGATAAGGAAAATTAAAATTAATTTATATCCAATCAATTTATGATAAAAATGATGTGCAACGTACCTGTTCTTATCAGGCCATTTGATAAATACATTTAATTGGCTGTGGCAACGACGCATACCTAAACGTCATTTTTTACCGAAAAATAAGAAGTTCCTTTATCAATTTATTTATCGTTATCTCCGATAAAATAAACAATAAGAAAACAATGTTTATACCCTGTAGAAAGTCAATGATGCAGATAAAACATATTCATTTAAACGCAAAGAAAGACACTGGATGGAGTGGATGCTGAGCGCAGGGCCTAATTGCAAAAGACAAAGTACCTAACCAATGTTTAAATTTGTGTACAAAATAAAAAAATTTATATAGAGATGTATCTTAAATTTTGATAGACATTAACATTTACTTGACTTCAGCAAAAAATATGTAGTTAGAATATGGAAGGGATTATGCGACTATGAATTGCGAGGAATTTTAGCATTTCCGAACTACATTGCGCCATACATTATTTGCAATTATATCTAAATAAATCTATTCGTAGCATAAAAAACCTCAAAATACTTGACGTTTGCATTAATCTGTTACATACATAAAAAAGCAAAAATTTATATTTACAGGCCCTACATGATGCTAGTACATGCCAAAACAATTATTAAATTGCAGATTGGCATGCCTAAATTTTTAGGCTCTAAGTCTTTACATATGTTATTCTTGCAAAAAACAAATAGCATCGTTTCGACCTTACAACCTATAGATGCACAGATCGGATTAATGACTTAATTAACGTTGAGTCTATTATGAGCATTCGCGCGAAATATGCCTGGACAGTTTTCGGCAAAATCTATTATCGACATGAATATGTAATTAATTTAGCCATGCTATTGGAATGCGACTTAAAAATAATATCGGGTTTATGTTATAAGACTAATATGTTACAGATTATTAGGTCGCTAATGAACAATATCATGTCTCGCATCCAGCTTAGACTACATTAAATTTGGATATAAAGTTGATCTGAAGCCGCCCATTGCTTTACTCACAAACACATTTTTTTTTCAAAACCGCACACAGATTTGGGATCGTAAGCTATACAGACTAAAGACTGTTTGTTATTACATTTATCTAAAGTACCAAGCTTTTTGATTTTCCTCGGCCCTTAGTAAGCGCGAGCACCCTGGTCATGCATAAAATTAAAATCTATCTATATATGGCGTTAAAAATAATATAGGATTCTTTAAGGTAGAAAATATAGATTTAGATAAAATGTACTGTTGGTTGAGAGTGAAATATTGAGTAACTAAGATTTGAAAGCTATTTAACTCTGTTTAATTTACAAGCCAAAAACAAAAATAATCAAATTTATGATGAGCAAGAGAACTTATGTTATACCATGGAAAGGGATTGTAACCAAATTTGACAAAAGTCAAATGAAAGAGCTGGGCATCACAACTGCCATCGATGCATACATCCAGTCGCTCGTACTGAAAAAGACGCTTGAGGACATTTATCACGAGTATAGGAGAAGCATTGAGGATGAGACGACCAACGAGGATGTCATTCGAATGTCCGTTGAACGACTATGTGATGCTGGAGCGGATATGGAAGTGGTAGGGGACTGAACTAGAACAAACTGAAGTTAGTAACTAACCCAAAAATAAACTATTATCTGATGAGCAAGAGATGGTTTCTAACTCCACACACAACATAACTTTTCAACTAGGTATACAAACCCATAGTGAGTCAGACTATCAAAACATCGTCAGTTGTAAGACTCCCGAGCTACCTTTTGGGGGATACAGGAAAGGCATAGATGATGATTGCATAAGAGACGATGAGGTGTGCAGAAATGACATACTATGTAAATCCTAAGGTGGTTACAAATTCGAAAAAGGAAAACAAGTTGAAAAAAACAACCGAAAACCTTCAAAGATAAAATAGTTTAACTATTCTATAAGCATTACAGAATCTCGTCTAGTAAAATTTAGAGTCGGTTTGCGCGCGAACTAAACCCTTTCCTTGCTACAAAACTCGTGTACTGATACATGAAGCTAATTGGAAGCATTAATTATATTACCAACATATATGTTGCTGAATATGCAAGTATTAAAGGAGAATCTATATTTACAAAATAATTTGCCATGATTGGTTCAACAAAAAGGGGTGATCAAGATATATATCATCACATTGCAATCTCTATGCTATTTGAGATGACAATTAGAAGGAGCATTAAGCTGTGCGAATTTTTACTAATACTAATGATGTACTTTTTCTTTGTAGTTCTGTACATTGAGTCAGTCATAAAGACACATTTATGGCTAATTCCAATACAACTATATGTGCTAACATTATGTTTCTACTATTATAACTTGCTACTCAAAAAATCACCAGGGTCCTTGAGCGTATATGATAATTTGGAAATGAGAAGCATTTGCTGCAAATGCAACAGACTAAAAAATAGTAATACCTTTCACTGCGATACATGCAACAAATGCTATTTTCGACGCGATCATCACTGCCCATGGGTAGGAAAATGCATAGCTAATGATAACTACAAGGAGTTTTACCTGCTTATTCTATTTCTGGTAGTTTACCTTGGTTTGAGACTTATCAAAGGATCGGGATACAAGAACATAAGCTTTCTAAGTAATTTTATGTTTATTACATTGCTAGCATTCTTTATCTATACAAATATCTTACTTAGCAATGACATTACGAGCTTTGAATATTATCAATCGGTTTTGAAGATGCGTACATTTACTAGAAAAGATATGTGGACCAAGGAAAATATTATATGCCTAAAACAAAAGATAAAGAAGAAGATCTTTGATGGTAATTACAGGAATATCCTATACATTCTATTTCCCGTATTGAGACTAAAGGCATCAATTCTAGATAATTAGGATGATATCAAGCCCCTCTTCCATGGAATTATAAGCGACAATATTTTCTGGTCTGCATGCAATACAAGCAGATTAAATAGATTTGAGCAATGATAGTTATTGCATGATTTACTATTTCGCTTACACAAAAAAAAAGTGAATTATTCGAAAGTTATACGAAATTTGTTGCCAAACGTTAGCGTAAAAACGTCACTGTCTGCATGCGGATGCGCTTTAAAGACATTGAAATATAAGCTAAAAAAATCAAAATCACTAAATAATTATTCGAATAATCTAGACTACAACTGAGTAAGATACAAGGAGGTTATTCTATGATATGGTAGATAGTCTTATGGAAAGGGGTTTAGGTTGTGAGGCCCCTGATTGCGTTTTTGAGAATATTTGGAGACGGGATAAGCAACCATTAAATTATAAATATTTAAAAACGTGCTTACTTTAATATGATGTAGAACAAGCAACTATCAATTTTATGAGTTTAACAGCAGGTAAAAACGAAGCTAGCACTTCACTTAATCAATTTAACAATTGCTCTCGAAATAAATAAATGTAAACCGTGCCAAGTTCTTACAGCACCTTGCGACCTTAAAAAATCACTGCCCAATTGGGTGGTTTTGCTTTTATTAGGTAGCTTAGACGATAAAACATATTCCCTGTACAGAATGCTATAGAAAGGTGGTTACTAAACATTACCAATATCTTCTTCAATTAATGCGCCTTTTTTATGCTTTTAAAAAACAAATTGTAGTTTAAATGCTAAACTTGCGTTCAATAAGAAAGATAGACTCTATTATCCCCAATGTATTTAATGTAATAAATGTCATTGTCACACGCACAGACTAATTCTGCAGCTTCGCAAGCAATATTCCCTAATGAGAAACAATGCAACATGTATGTCATTCAAATGCCTTTTTTCTGCGGTGATAATAATATCATTAGAACAACATTTTATCGCAGTCTTGATGGCCAAGAAATTGCCTCCATAGTATTTTATGTTATTCATCAAAAAGGTTACTAACTTAATATCATCAACGACAAAAGCTTCTGCAAATTCTATTCTATATCTAGTAGTCATAAGGATTTGAAAAATAAAAAACATAAATAAGAATACCTTAGAATTGGCAGAATATCATGTCAAAATTACTTGGCAGAAAACTAGATTTGTAGTCAGTAAGAATTAACGCTTTATTTTTGCTTCGTTCCACAAATTTGTATTAATTCGCGGATAGGCAATAAGAGTTCATAAAAATAAAAAAAAAAAAATAAAAAAAAAATCCGATTTTATTCATGGTTAATCCGTCGCTAAAAATTTTCATCACATTGTAACTACATAAAACTTCAACATCATTTCCACCACAATACTAATCCTGGAGCCCACTCCTATCATACACTTCGTGCTTTGATTACTGGAGGAAAATAGATCTACGATCTATTGGCAGGGCCAAGAAACTCCGCAATAATTGCGAAGCGCCTAGGCATGATGTGTGACAGATAGTTGATAGCATCAACTACCGCACACGGAAGCTTCGTATAGCGGGAAGCTACCTGCCCCCCTCCAAGGAGCAGACTCAGTATTAGAGATCTCTGAAGACTTGGGTTCCAAAAGTTCTTCAGATGTTTAGCAAGGTATCTTCGTCTTGCTTTCCTAAACGCTTGGCAATCTATCAGCATGTGCCAGGTGTCATCGACTACATCAGCTTTGCAGAAGATGCAGGTGTCTAAGAGGTTGGCATCGAGTTTATGCCTTCTTACTAGAGCGTTTGTGTGTACAAACGTTCCGGTTCTGAAAAAAAAAAGAAAAAAAGAAAGAAAAAAAAAATTCATAAAAATAACTTAAATAAATTAATGGTGTAAAGCACAGATGCTATACATATTTCAATAGAGATGAAACTTTCTGATTTATACAAACTATATTGATTTATCAGCCCCCAAAAAATTAGAGTATTTGTGGTAAATCAGACGCGTAGAGATAAGAGTTGATACTCGTATATCAACAAACATCAAGGTTAAGTACAACAAGCCCGATATACATTGTAGACAAGGAGAAGAAAGAGATTTTAATTGTTGAAGTAGAATTATAAGCTTCGACAACCTCCGTACAGTAGAGGTAGAAAAAAAGCATAAATATGACTTGCTTGCAAATCATTGTGGTTCCCTACATGGATATAAATCACGCAAAATACCATTTGTGATGACTTGGGATGGGATAGTTACAAACTATCATAAACAATATAAAAAAGAAATTGGAATCGACAACCAAGTCGAAGCATGCATTCAGTCTAGAGTGCTTAAGATGACTTTAGAAAGTCTCTCTATGGAAGCTTGAAGAGGAGGTTTATAATTAGATGAGAAAAGCCTAGTAGAGGAAGAGAGGTTGACACAAGTCAATGATGTCAGTGCTGGCCTTGAAGCGACTGCCAGTGACAAAATGTAAAACTGTTAGAAATTATACCACAATAAATAAATCATATTACGCTTAAAACGAAAAAAAGAGATTTCACTCTAAGATGATTTAACTATTTACGATTTATTTATCCACAATTACCTACTGCTTCCTCTAGCCCGTCGAGCTTGTAAGTATGCACGCAAACGTGCTCTTCTCGACCTCGAGTTGTAATTTGATCTAGCACCACCACGATTACTACCACTCCCTCCTTTAATTCCATAATTTGCGCTACCTGCTTGATTTTGGTTGTCCGCGGACGCATCAGGCTGTGCTCCAGCATACCCTCGCTTGCCACGACTTCCTCCATACCTTCTGCCATATCGCATTAAGTGCGGCCTGTAACTGGGCCTAGAGGCCTTGCCCTGCCCGCTCTGGGACTTTGACTGTTCTCCAGAAACATCGCCAGCTTGGCCGTTGTTGCTATTGGTGTTTGCATCATCTCCCCCAGACACTTGACCGGAATCATCCCCTGCGATTCCAGAGGAGCTAATTTGACCTCCCGATGCGTTGGCAGTGCCGGAACTATCGCCTGCGGTCCCGGACGTACTAGTTTGACCTCCTGATGCGTTGGCAGTGCCGGAACTATCGCCTGCGATTCCAGACGTGCTAGTTTTACCTCCTGATGCGTTGGCAGTGCCGGAACTATCGCCTGCGATTCCAGACGTGCTAGTTTTACCTCCTGATGCGTTGGCAGTGCCGGAAGCATCTCCTGCAATTCCAGATGTGCTGGTTTTACCATCTCCTGCATTTGCATTGTCTGATTTCTCACCGGCAGCATTTGCAGAGCTTGACTTATTCCCTGATGCATTTGCAGAGCTTGACTTATTCCCTGATGCATTTGCAGAGCTTGACTTATTCCCTGATGCATTTGCAGAGCTCGACTTATTCCCTGATGCATTTGCAGAGCTTGACTTATTCCCTGATGCATTTGCAGAGCTTGACTTATCCCCTGATGCATTTGCAGAGCTTGACTTATTCCCTGATGCATTTGCAGAGCTTGACTTATCCCCTGACGCATTTGCAGAGCTTGACTTATCACCTGATGCATTTGCATTGTCTGATTTCTCACCGGCCGCATTCGCAGTGCTTGACTTATCGCCCGATGCATTTGCAGAGTCTGATTTCTCACCAGCAGCATTTGCAGAGCTTGACTTATCACCAGCAGCATTTGCAGAGCTTGACTTATCACCTGATGCATTTGCAGAGCTTGACTTATCCCCTGATGCATTTGCATTGTCTGATTTCTCACCAGCAGCATTTGCATTGTCTGATTTCTCACCAGCAGCATTTGCATTGTCTGATTTCTCACCAGCAGCATTTGCAGAGCTTGACTTATCCCCTGACGCATTTGCAGAGCTTGACTTATCCCCTGATGCATTTGCAGAGCTTGACTTATCACCTGATGCATTTGCATTGTCTGATTTCTCACCGGCCGCATTCGCAGTGCTTGACTTATCGCCCGATGCATTTGCAGAGTCTGATTTCTCACCCGATGCATTTGCAGAGCTTGACTTATCACCATCTTGATTTTTTTTATCAGATTTTTCGACACCCCCACTTTCCTTTTCGGCGCTCCCAGCGCCTTCGCTTGCTTTATCCCCGCCAGCACCACCGGAACTACTTTCCTTCTTGGCGTCTAAAGATGCGCTGCTAGACTTGTCTGCTGAAATGGATGAGCTGCTTTTATCCCCGCCAGCACCACCGGAACTACTTTCCTTCTTGGCGTCTAAAGATGCGCTGCTAGACTTGTCTGCTGAAATGGATGAGCTGCTTTTATCTCCTCCAGGACCCCCTGAGCTATTCTCTTTCTTTGCATCTACAGATGCGCTGCTAGACTTGTCTGCTGAAATGGATGAGCTGCTTTTATCTCCTCCGGGACCCCCTGAGCTATTCTCTTTCTTTGCATCTACGGATGCACTATTAGATTTATTACCAGAAATAGATGAGCTGCTTTTATCCCCTCCAGGACCCCCTGAGCTATTCTCTTTCTTTGCATCTACGGATGCACTATTAGATTTGTTACCAGAAATGGATGAGCTGCTTTTATCCCCTCCAGGACCCCCTGAGCTATTCTCTTTCTTTGCATCTACGGATGCACTATTAGATTTGTTACCAGAAATGGATGAGCTGCTTTTATCCCCTCCAGGACCCCCTGAGCTATTCTCTTTCTTTGCATCTACGGATGCGCTATTAGATTTGTTACCAGAAATGGATGAGCTGCTTTTATCCCCTCCAGGACCCCCTGAGCTATTCTCTTTCTTCGCATCTACGGATGCGCTATTAGATTTATTACCTGAAATGGATGAGCTGCTTTTATCTCCACCAGCACCACCGGAGCTACTTTCTTTTTTAGCATCTACAGATGCGCTATTAGATTTATTACCAGAAACAGACGAGCTGCTTTTATCTCCACCAGCACCACCAGTACTGCTTTCTTTTTTAGCATCGATTGATGCGCTATTAGACTTACTGCCAGAAATAGATGAGCTGCTTTTATTTCCATCTGCACCACCGGAGCTACTTTCTTTTTTAGCATCGATTGATGCGCTATTAGACTTACTGCCAGAAATGGACGAGCTGCTTTTATCCCCATCATCACCTCCCGATGAGGAGCTTTTACTGGCATTAAAGGATGAGTTACTGCTTTTATTCGCGCTAAATGACGAACTACTACTTGTCTGATTACTTTTGTTTAAATGAAAAAACAATATAAATAAAAAGACAAAAAACATTTTATAAACTCAAAACCAAGTCTATATATAGTCTTTAGGGGGTTCTATATCTATGCACAATCGCATCATGTAAATCTAATCATACATATATTTATCAATCTAGATATCTAAAGGGTGTGTACTTTTTACAGTAAGTTTAATTCAGCATATTTGGACCAAGATGTGTAATGAGTGATGCTTAATTTATTGATTTATAAACCAATTGGAAAAATTATAGTATTGAAATCTAGTAGCATGAACCGCGACTAAGATTAAGGAAACAGGATTCAATCGTATTTTGCACTTAAGCGAGGTTGATCATTATTATAACTATAATTTGCCGAAGTATAAGCCGAACACATAAATTAAAAAGTACACCCAATTTGAAATGTATTAGGTTATCGAAATTATACATGACTATTGACCACAAAAAAACGGTCGCTTAGATACGGTGTGATAATCAACAGCTTATACAAAGGATGCACGCAAGCATTAAAATCATTAACGAAATAATAAACATGCATCTAAACAGTACGCACAGAAAATTTCATAACCGTTTGTTGAGAAGGTATGGAAGCTTTGCGGGGGATTCCCAACTTCATGCAGTCAAGGTGCTATTAAATATTCTTTCTATATATGTAGTGGAGCAGCCATGATAAATTATCTTAAAGCAGCATATTGCTCTAAAAAGTATACCTAAACTAATAAAAACTGAAGCTTAAGCTGCCGTATCAATAAATATTTATAAAAAATATGGTAAAAAGTTGTTAACTTTTTGTTTTTATCCAGTCTACAAAGCCTCACCCTGTTTCACCATAAGCCTTATTGTTTCATCATAGGCGTTAGTGACTGCGGCTTCTATTCTCACCCCTATCAGCATATTCTTTCTTGCGTAATAAGTAAGATTGTACATGTTTTTCTTCCATTGACAAATCATGGCATAGAGATAGTTTATAATCTGCAAAAAGGTATGCACGTTTGTCTTTAGTAAATTGTACATACGATATAATTCCTTACGGATGTCCTTGCCGAAACCAGACATTAAAAAAACCACCGCTTTGCCTTATTTCTATAGGTCGCAAAAGTATATATTTGAGATTTCTCTTTAAGGAATAGACTATTTTGACACTGATGTTACCTTGTTGCCATGTATTACTTTTATTAGGACACAGTGGTACTTTAATAATAATTTTACATACTACATTAATCGTTGTTAAAGATCCAAAATTGATTCGCTTATCAATTTAACACTTGTAAAGCGAGGTTATATCTAATTTCAGAGCGGATTTTAAAAGTATGGTGCGTTAAGCTTATTTGACCAAAATATCCAAAAAGCACAACTCGAAATTATAAAATGGGGTAATAAAAATTTACTTATAGAGCAGGGCTGCTGTTTTTAACATTATGTGTTTTTTATTGATATAATAATATAATATTTTTTTTAATTCTTACTTTTTGATCCAGGTAACCATAGCCTTCAAAGGTATGGTCTGGATGGCCCGGAATATTTTAGTGGATGATATAAAGATTTAGAGGGCTTTGAAGTTAGGAATGATAGCTAATGATATCTTCTACCCCCAACACAATAAAAATCGGAATATTATCATATCTTTTTGTGATCGCATCAAGCTTTCCCTTCTTAAATGCTTCGGCAGCCTAACTTCTATTATGTTTCCACAAAATTTAGTTTCTTTAATATGAGTTAAATAGATTATAATTTATTCAATGACATGAATTACATGTTCCCTATGATTTGTCAATAATCAAATTGAAGCGAAGGGGATTTTTTTAATCCCTACTATGCCCAAATGTGTATTTGATAGAAGGCAAACATATAGAGTTTGCGAGGAATTGCTAATTATAATAAGTGGATGCAATGAGTATGAAGTATAAGAATCTAGAAGTGCATTCCTTGTGGTTTCAAATATCCTTACGATCTTATGTCAAAAAAGTATCTCTTGTCCCGCTAAGCAAAATAATTGCTCACAAGCTGGCATGTTATAACCGTTTTGCGTTAACCAATTTTAATCATTCTATCATGGTCTAGAGATGAGGCACAGAATGTATCCTTAAGTATAGGAGGGATTTTCCTCCTTTGTATTTTTATGAAATACTACCCTTTGGTAAGTAGCTTTTATTTATATAAGATCAATTTGTTTTTCTGCTTTACAAATTACAATTGGTTAAATGAGAGTATTTATTCAAGAAATTACGAATTTATAGGCAAATTGGCATACTATGATTAAGATCAATGGATTTTTATCGTCAAAAATTTAATTGTTAATTAGTACATACAGCCTATACATCCCCATCACACGTTAGCGCCATGCACATGGGAATCATATGCCCGTAAAATAGATGAACTCTTCTCGATCCTTTACATTAATATGCCAAAGGTACTCAAATAAGATAGCTTCTAGGGATTAAATAGGATATGGGTGGAGTTCGCAAAAGCTTCAGAGGGAAAATTTACTGTATAAATGAAGGATAAAAATTCGATTTTATTCTTTAAAAAAAAATCTTAGAAGATTTTATTTATGTATGTCCATGACATCAAATTTTCATAACTACACACCTCATTACTACATAAACTTACACTTCTACCACACATAAACTCTTCACGTCAGCTACAGCCGAATCATACCACTAGGTGGCTTGGATTATTCTTCTCGGGTTGAACCGAAGGGCTGTCACACATCATAACTATCGCTACTAACAGATCGTTCCCTATATTTTTAGGAAAGGGCTTATACTTTCAACTGCAATAAATGCAGATTGCCTAACCAGGGGGTCTAAACCTAGATTTTAGGCTACTATCATCGAATCGACCAATGCCGGTTTCAACCCGCAAGGACATTTCTCAACGCCAAGGAGCCTACCTTTCGGCTACCGCACCTATTTTATTCTTTAAAAAGGGCTGTAATTTTCCCTCTGAAGCTTTTGCGAACTCCAGCCAAAAATCATAAAGAAAACGGGCATATATAAAATTTGCATTAAGTCATGCACCTAAGACGAAAGAAAATAAACAAAACTTAAGAAATGTTTATTCGGTGATTTCGCTGGCAAGATCGTAAACCTTTATGCTTCCATCATTCATTCCGCATAACAATGTATTTCTCGACCATGCAAGACTCGTGCATTGGACCTTCTCAAACGGTATTCTTGCCAAATATGTTTTCTCAAGCATATGCTTCAAAACCAACTCAGTTTGTGTTGCAATAGCTAGTATAGGGTCGGTCAATGCAAAACTCAATGCAACTATTGCAGAGCTCATTTTCAATGGTTCAACACTTGTTCCCTTCTCAGTTTCCAAAAAGTAAACTTCGCAGTCTTTTCCTCCATAAGCAATAAAATTACCTGTAGGATTAATGCAAAGTGTAGTAATGCTTCCCGATTCTACCTTTTCATTTCCACCTCTGTAAAATGTCTCTGTAACCTTCCAAATATCAACATCAACAATTCTCAAGGCTCCATCTGATGATCCAACAGCAACGTAGTTGTGATTAGCTAAGAAATCAAGACAAGTCACCCATTCACCCTTCGCAATTTCCATTTGACGCATAGGCTCGCCATTTGTGCTGTGCAGGATAATGCTTCCATCCATGCTACCAGTCACTATCATATTATCACCTCTGTTAATGGCAACACAAGTTACTTCACGAGAGTGTGCCTTGTACTTGATAGAATCCTTCGAGTCGCACTCGTAGATTCGGCATAGGGAGTCGGCACCCACAGCAACTATCTTGTTTGCACGAGAAATTGCCACATCATTAACGTAATGCCTGCTCTCCTCAAATGCTTTGTCAACGGTTGCAATTGTGTCATTATAGGTGAATCTCCATTTAAGAACACGTTTGTCGCGGCTGGTTGTAAAGAATATACTGCTGTCGGTTGTTGATTTTATTGAGGTTACTCTGTCGTTGTGACAGTTTAGGTCTCCTACTTCTCTAAGTGTTTTTGACATTAAGGGCATAAAAAATGAAATAGTTTAAAAAGAAAATAAACCATTAAATTGGAAACCTCATAAAACTTAAACTCAAAAACGTTTTTTATAAGTAGGACACTAGTATTAAAATGAGTATACTTTGCTTGCAGAATTCCGTAAATACTGTGTTAATGTGTTTTTGGCATGCGAAACATACAAGCAATAGTAAATCAAATGTTACAATAGAAATAAAAGAAAATAGGTTTGATTAATGCAAAAAGTACCAAAATATTTTTTGGAAAATATCTTGAAATGGGTAAGGCCAACAGAGCCTATTTTTAGTCTTAATGCTATGCTTTAGCAGTTTCTTCATGTCTAATTGATGGTACTTTAAGAGGAACAAAAATTTTAACTCTAGATTAATGTAGATCATTGAAAGAACAGATTACTTAGCATTGGTCTAGTGTAATCAATAAAGTTAATGGAGAGGGACCTGAAAATGTTATAATATGATCTGTTGGCTCTAAAATCAAGTATATTTGATAAATATCTTCGCAACATCTAAATCCTTAAACAAGGCATAGTGTATAGTTAAATACATGAGTAATTGAAAAACAAACATTAAAAGGATTAGAAGACACCAAACATTATTTTGTGGATAACCTATTAAGAAACCCATCCAAGTATTAGATAACAATACTTAATGGGATAAGAAAGGAAAATCTATAGCAAGAAATTTTCAAAAGCAAAATTGATTGTCAAAAAGATGGAAATTTTTTATTATAGAGAATTATACGATTAGTTTTTGCAAATGATTAAGTAAATTGCAAAAGTAGAA